>PVIW01002291.1:0-15085 GCA_004026585.1 Noctilio leporinus
AAGTATATGAATACAAGGAATAGGCCTTCAGTGGTCAGGGGAACGGGGTAGTGGGGAGGGGGAGGTAGAGGCAAAGAAGGGGAGCAGCTTAGACAAGAACCTAGTATAAAGGAACCATGGACATGGACAACAGGTGGGATTGACTTTGGGGGGAATGGGTGGGTGGGGAGGGGGACAGAGGGGAGCAAAAAAGGGATGGATGTAATACAACAACAATAAAATTAAAAAAAAAAAAAAATGCATCAAGCCACCCCCCCCCCCCCCCAAAAAAAAAACTCTGTCTCTCTATCAAGCTGGCTAAACCTTTTCACAGCTCAGTGCTGTTTTACTCTCAGCTTTGTTGCTGTAGTTGGGAAGCCCAGTTGAGGGTTTAGATCCCACCCTTCTCAGGTGGAACCCCCAGCTGCTGAGATGTTTCTCTGCTCCTTCAGCTGCTGCTGTGGGAGCCCAGCCAGCCTTCTCACATCACTACACTTCCTTCCAGTCATGTTGTGATAAAGGGGCCTCTTCTATTCTGTCCCTCGCTATAAGGCTTCTATCCAGTTGGTGTTCTGTTGGTTATTATGGATGATTTCTCCCCAATTGAGTTGTAATTCCAGTTTGGTATTGGAAGGAGGTTGGTTTTCCTCCACTTACTCCTCTGCCATCTTGTTCCTCTTTCCAGCCTGCACACTTTTAGAGTCCAGCAGATAGTAGCCACCATGGAGGGGTGGGTGGTCCCAAAAGTGGTCCTTTGGGAGGGGACCCAAAGGCAGAGGATGCTCTCAAACCTCTAGCCAGGCTTATTTTTGTCATAGCACCTAGCATTTAATAAAAATCCCTCCTTGATTTTAGCTTGTAGATTCCAGTTGGTCCCCCCAAATTTGACCTTTCATATGGTAGGTAAATTATACAATTAAAAGGTCAAAAAGTGAAATACAGTGCAGTCAAATGCCTTAAAATGGAATGGATTCATTTGGGCATAAGAAAACCTCAACTCCAAAATAGCTAAGCAATATTCAATGAAAATTCATTTTATATGAGATGATCAGCCATTTTTTGAAAAACATCTGTGTTGCTACATACCAGGAAGTTAGGTTAGGCTACTACTATTGGGTTGTTCTTTTCCAACTTTTTAGTTATGTCTAGGATATTTTGAGATTTTAGTTACATGTAGGATATTTTTAGATTTTCAGAAAAGAGTGTGGGATGTGCAAGTCAAACTGAGCTGGGTTTGGTTCCTGAGTCTAGTATTCTAGAACTAGCTGTACAACCTTGAAAAAGTACAGTCTTGAGAAATCTTTGAAGTGATACTTGGCTTCAACATCCACATCTAAAAATTGGTGATAATAACTACCCCTGTCGGAGCAGTAAAATTAAATGGGAAAAGAAAATGATTCTACTTCTATGTCATCTGCAACCTAAACAGCTCAAATGAATTCATTTTCCTTTTTCCCAGACCAATTGCTGTCCAAGTTACATACTCTTCCTTTTCAGCCTAATACTCTGGTTTTGCACAACCACTCTTAGTCTTAACCTCTCCCAAAATGCAAATGGATGTTGTTTATACTAGGGTACTCAAGCTCCCCAGGAGGGCATAATGACTGATCTCAGAAAAGGACTATTCACATTCTGTTAACCAAAGAGGATTCACATTTGCTCTGTCCTCAGCCATTTGAATTTTTAACTAGATTCACACCTACAAGACAACATGTTGAAGATGCTCCCGGTATTCCTCCCTCACCTACCCTCCCTCCCAGTCTTTAATTAACCATTTTGCTTTGGGCATTCTGAGAACCCGGTCCAGCCCCCTAACGAACAGGAATCTAAGACAATAGGTAAATCCTCTGTTTTTAAATTCCATCTTAAAAATGTCCCTGCAAGCATCCAATAAATCCAAATGTCTAGCATTCATAAAGAGATACAATAATAATTTGACCAAGTTAATAATTTGACCTAGGTAATAGAAACATAGTATGTCCTCCTGTCTCAAATAATAACATCCAAAACAGAGATCAACCTCTAATACTGTTTCAGAAGTTTAATTTCCTCCCCACATTCAGCTTTGACCTTAGAATCTCATTTGTAGTATCTTACCCTAGAAACATATTTTCACTTGTGTGAAATAATTCATGTCCATGTTATTCAATGCAATAGTGTTTTAAAATATTAAAACTATTTATCCAATGGGAACTACTAGGTAAATAAATTATGATATACCCATACAAAAAGATTATTCAGTCACTTAGAAAGAAAATAAAAAGTGCTCTATTACTGAAGTGCAAAAACCTGTGAAACATACTGTTGAATAAACTAGCATGATAACCAAACACCATGTATGTATTATATATTATGTTATGTAAAACAGGGAAGAAATATTAACACAAACACAGAAAATACACACATGGCTGTAATTAAAAGAAATTTGATAACAGTGATCAGAAAATAATAGCATTGGTTGTAACACTGGGGAGAAAAGGAACTGGAAATTAGGCAGGTGGAAAATAGGTCTAGGAAAAAGGTTAGTTACTAAATATTTTTGAAATATTTTGCTTTATGAACCATGTGAATGTATTATCTACTCGAAAAATACATTAAAAATCAATTAATGGTAAAAATGACATTTCCTTTCTTCAAGATTAAAACAATACTACCAATAAGGCCACATTTTGCAACTTATCATAATTCTTATTCTTCTTCCTTCTAATACCATACATGCTCATATTATAAAACAAAACACATATATTTAAAATAATCACAGAAGAAAAAAGCAACCCCAAACTACTTCTACTTCTAAAGTGCTAAACAAAGTTTTATTGCATATATTTTATTATTCACATTAAGGTAAACTGCAATGTCCATGAGTTGTTTAGACCTCACTAGTTCACAGAGCATTTCTGCTTAGAGGGCCCTGGATCTCTGAAGTGCCACAAGAGAGGTATTCTTATCACTGCCACACATATAAGCTCACCTTCATAGGTACCAACTTCTAGAAGAGTCCCACTCTGCTCGAGGTCCAAGAACTCCTGCACAGTCAGAAAGTTATAGTCCACACCAGGCACTTCTCCTTCTCTCCGAGACCGGGTTGTGCCTATAACAAATAAGACAAAAACAAAAGAAATCATCAGTCACCTAAAACAGGAAGCTCCACATCCAGGTGTAATTAAAATAACCTGTTCAGTAGGCTGGAGTGCCTAAGATTCATCTGCCCAGACCAGGACCTAGTGAAGACAACTTCTGACAGAATGGCATCCTCACCTCTACCTGCCAGTGCCTGGGACTCTCTCACAGGAACAGGAGAAAACCAAGTACAGTGTGTTAACCCAAGGAAAGTTTTATCCTTTCAAAAATGCACTGAATGAAGAAGGTGAGATGGATTTTGTACATCTTTCATAATCAGGAGCTTTGGGAACTCCAGCAAATACTAAAAAGTTATCTACCTTAAGCTCAAAGCCTAAGGGGTTGATATTTTTGTCACAGTCCTCGAGATTCTTGTGTTCCTCAGTACATCCGGCAAGTTCCAACGTAGTAAGTCCTTTGACGAAAATGACACCCATTGCATAAACACATCACTAGGAAAATGTGATTGCTCAAGATCTGCAGTTGATGTCTCCCAGGGAACTAAATAATGCTGCTTCTCTCCATGTAATTAATATGTTGGGTAAAAAGAGGTCACCCATAGTTTTCACTGGAGAGAAAGGGCACTGCATTTTGCTAGAAAATTCTCCCCCGAATTAAGCTGGTTATCTCACAATGACAAATAGAACAATCCCTCTTATTCTGTAATAAATATAGAGCTTCTAGAGTCTATAAGTAACCCAGCTCAGGTGCTAGTCTCAACCAAAAGTGTGGAAACAACGTGGAGTTGTATGGTTTATTCATAAACCAAGAAAATAAAGTAAACCAAGAAGCAATTACCTACAGTGTACTAAGAACCTATATTAAATATTATGAAAGAGTCTCTCCCCCACCCCTCCACCCCAAATCCAAAACACCAAAACACATGATTTCTGCTCCATGTTCCTAGCACAGTGCAGTCTCTGGTCTCTTGCCTATGTAGCTGACCATATCCACACATTTATAATATATATCCAGATTTTTCTTAAGTCAAAAAAATTTAACATATTTTGCATATTTTACTCAAGATAAGTACATTTTTTAATGAGCTCAATTTTTCTAATATCTAAAATCTGAGTGCTTTCAATGGTGGCAAAATTTCCATATAATGGTTATATTACAAATGTTTGCTCATCATACCTAGCATGCTGGGGCTGTCTGGTAACACTGCCTGCTTGTGCCGTATGCAGCAGTCCACTTTTGTACCATTTCCTAGTTTGTTCCCATTTCTTGCCCCTCTGGCACACAATGACAGACAAGTCACGAGGTAGCTCACAACTTTTCAATCTCCAGGTCAGGCAAATAGTAGGAACTCCAGAAACAAAACGTCTAACATGTAGTGTAGACTAGCAGGGGTCTGGAATGTGAGCAATGGGTTCATAGTCTGGCTCCCCTACTTGTGGTCTTGGGCAAGTTCCTTAGCTTCTGTTATTTCTCAATTTCCTCATCTGCATAATAGGAATCATAATGGGATCTTCACCACAGGTTTATTATATATGGAATACTCTTCTCAGAGGACTTAGCTCAATAATCATTAGCAGATATTATAGTTTAGAAACAGTAACATTGTTTATGCTATTGTTAGAATAAAACAAATTAATGGAATCTTCAAGTTCAAATTATTTGTACATTCATCATTACATAGATTCTTATTTTCCATTTATTTAATAAATATTTGCTGAGGTCCCAATAGATGCCAGGCACTAATTTTTACACTGAGAAACACTCATGAAACAAGGCAAAGCTTCAACCCTAATGGAAGTTATATTTTACATGAAAGATAGAAACTGAATAAATATGTATGTAAATAGATACAGAATTTAATATCAAGTGGAATTAATTCTTGTATAGGAAATATAGCTTAAAGTGTTAGAAAGTGTTTCAGAGCAACATAGGTTAAAGTGTCTTGGAAGAAGGAAGAAAAGTGGAGAGTAGAAAAACTACTTTATATAGGTGATAAGAAAAGCCTTTCTAAGAAGGTGCCAACAAAATTGATAGCCCTGTGAAGGTAATAAGAAGACCATCCTGGGAAAGGCTTAATGCCTAGGGGGTCAATGTGGAATGTTAGGTGAAGGGAAAAACAAACAAACAAAAACAGAAACTGTAGCACATCAATGGAAAAGAGGTTAGAAAGGAAAGCCAGGGTCGGTTGTGTAGGTCACAAAAAATACTTCCTATTTTATTCCAAGGGTGATGGGAAGCCATTAGAGGGTGTTGAGCAGGGTGATGCCAATGATTCATTTTTCAAGGATCACCTGGATTTACAGAGAACAGTCTATGGTCAGAGTGGCAGGGGCATGGAGCCAAGAACAGAAGCAAAAAGACCAACAAGGTGTTAGTGTCCAGGGCAAAGACAAGAACAGCAAAAAGAAGGTGGTGCAAAGCAGTCAGATTTCCATCACAAATGATTAAGTATCTTAAACAGCTGTAATGTAGTCCACAGCATAGACATATTAAGTATGTCAATTCATCAGGCCATACTAGGTCTATATTTTTAAGATGAAGCTTGCTGATATAGTATGTAAGAAAAATGGAAGACTAAAGACTAACATCTAAATTTTGATCCAGGCAAATGGGTAGTATCATTTATATAAGTCAAGAAAATGGGGAAAAAGAATTAAGTGAACCCTTAGATAAAGTTTGAGATACTTATTAGACAGTGAAAGCTGTGGACAGTTGATTATATAAATCTGAAGGTCAGACTGAAGGTTGGAAAATAAACTTGGGAGTGATTAGTAAACCAACGGTACTTAAAGGCAAGGGATTAAAAGAGCTCATGTAGGGACAGAACACAGAGACAAGGAAGCCAAGAAGTTTTGGCTGAACACTAAAACCCTGTGATGTGTAGAAACTGGGCAAAGAAGGAAGGAAGAACCTCAACAGAGACTCAGAGGCAGCAGTCAGCAAGGCAGGAGGGAAGTATGAGAGTGTGATGTCTTGGAACTAAGTGAAAAAGCTGTTCATCCAACTACTTAGAAAACATCATATTGGGAAGTTTCAGCGCAGTGTAAAAATGGAATCTCTTTAAAGCTGGCTGTGAAAGGATCTGTCCTAAACATGTTCTGTATGTTGCCATTAACTTAAGCCATCCCCCGACTCCACTACCACCAAATAATGAGCATAAGCAAAACCAAACAAAAGATTTGTTGGGTTTTTAAAGTCTTATCAAACCAGACAATGTTATTGTTTTTCCTCCCTCTTTCTACCATGTTTTCAGAACCAATTTGTCAGACTTGCTTTAAAAACAAGTACCCTTGCGTCTTAATTTCCTGGAAGCATTAAAAAACAATGACAAACTTCAAAAATGCTACATTTAGAAGAAAAATGGACTAGCAGATACCATTTTCTCATGTAAATAAATATACTTAGATGGCCTTTGAGCTGCAGGAAGGGGGAGGGGCGGGAAAGCCTCCACCCACAAAGCCTGGAGGGTTTATTAACCAGACAAAACCTTTCCACTCAGCAGGCTTGCAGGTTTACTCCCAGTTATCCTCTGAGCAACTTGGCCTGGGTCTGGGCCAACCTGACCAGGCTCCATTCAATGTGGAAGAGGAAGAGGACTCTGCCTCCTCTTTTCTTCTAGCAGAATGACAGGCTGCCTGCTGGACACACGCCTGGCAGATGGCATTTCAAAGGGTTTTCAGGAGCCATCTGTGGTGGGTACAATTATTACAAACCATGCTTCTAACAAAGCCAGAAGAGTTACTTCCTGGCAGAAGAGAAGTAAAACAAATTCTATCATGTTTCCCAGGGATAGCATGTTTAAAAAAAAAAAAAAAATCACCAAGCTGACAAACTGGGGCTTTCTACAGCCTACAACACTGCCTTCTGTTCATCTAGCTAGAAATTGGCCCAATGATTATCTTGCTGTTATTGGCTTTAAATAAATAAACATAGTGCCCTCTTCCCACTTTCAAAAAGAAAACAAAGAGATTATCAAATACTAAGAAAAAAATAATAACTTCCATTTATTGGATGGTTCCTTATGTCTCTTTTAGGCAAGGTGTTAGGCACTTAAGACTATTATATATAATCTTCATTAAGAAAAGCAGAAGTAAGGATTGCTATTATACTCATTTTATTGATGAGGAGGCTGAAAGTCAGAGGAATAACCTGCCCCGGACCACATAACAAGTAAACTGGGCAGTATGATGATTTGAATGTAGACATTCTAACTTTAGTTAGCACTCCTACTTCCAAACTGTCAACTTCCAATGGACCTTTCTGCCATAATAGAAATGGCCCCTATCTGTGCTAACATGGTAGCCGCTTGCCACACATGACTATGGATAAGTGCTATTGTGACTGAGAAATTGAATTTTAAGAAGCTTAAATTTAAAGAGCACATGTGGCTGGAGGGGCAACCGGATTGGCCAGTGCAGCTCTAAAGCATAAGGGTATTTCAGTTGCCTGCACTGCATTGTGTCTGGTTCATTGCCCACAAAGCATTTCTGCTCTCAAAATAATACCAAGGATTATATTTACATTAAACAGCAGATATCTTGTACTCACACAGGAAAACTTTCTTTATAAAAACTCTTATATGCTTTGAAAAATGATCTCGTCTAACTCTGTTTTTTACTAAAAATTCTATTTGGTTCCTATTGGCTATGATCTTAGAAAAAAATCTTCCTTAGATATTTGTGGCAGCATGGTTTGTAGAAAACAATACCGCTGACAACACAAAACTAGCCTCCAAAACAAAAAATTCAAGTGCCCATGAGTATAGGAATGATAGAATGAAATATGGTATTCTCATCCTTAAAATTTTGTTCACTATGTAAAGGATAGTTAGAGCTACACGCAGTTACCAGAAGGCAAGTCTATGATATTGAATGATACAACAAATTATAGAAAAAAATGCAAAAGTGGCACTGCATTTTATTGAAAAATAAAAAAGGAAGTCCTGTGGACACTGCACAGTAGTGCAGTAGAATAATACTAAGCCTTTAACAGTGGTAACCTTAGGAGTATGGGTTCAGAACTGCGAAAAGAGGAAATGGTTATTTATGTATTTAGATACCTCTCACACTGAATTGCATCATATATATGTAGTTATTTTGGCATTTTATAAATTAAATAATTGTTTAAGGAATCTTGACAGACCTGATTTTTGGGCATTCTACTCAAATATCTCCAATAACAACTTGGTCAATTCAGAAGTGTGCATAAAAGTACAGGCTCCAGCTGAATCAAACAAACATACAGTATGTTCCAAGGTTTCTCAGTTCACAGAAAGACAGCAGCACCAACATCAATAACAGCTGCCTATAATCATTAGCGGGAACATACTACAAATAAAGTGGAGACAACGTAGTACTACTTTTCTGTCTGATTTTGTGTGGGAAACCTTAAACTCACTTAAGCAGAGTTCCTTTTAAGTTTAAAATACCTTTCAACCCTTTCTGCCCCCAGATCATAACTTAATTAATTTGAACTATGACCTACTGAATGTCTCAGTATGAATTAGCAAGGACCCCAAAAGTCTGCCCCTTAAAGCTTGAGTGGCTGCTTGCTTCTTAAACACAGTTTACAGTTCATAAACTTTTAGTGTACCTGGCTTGAATGGCCCTAACAGAGATAATTAGAAAGTGACCCTTCTTATCCAAGTCCACAAACCTTGGCTACAGAAAGGAAACCATATTTGGAGCTCATTTGCTCTCCCTTCTTATTCTAGAAATTCTCTTGAAATACCCAGTTGAGCTAAGAAAAGTGTCCTAGAGCCGAGACACTGACACTCCATTCCTGTGGCTCCATGGTCCCGACACCAGCAGGTTCCTGGCAAACACCTGACCAAACTGTGTAAGGCCAGACTGCTAACAGAGGAACCATTACCCTACTAAGGTTCATTAAATTGCTAATACTCAATGCCACCTACATAATGTTATCTTAATCTGGGTCCTGCTTATCAAAATCTAACAATAAGACTTCAAAAATTATAGTAGTTACCTCAATTCCATGTTAAGACAAGATCATCATTTTCCCTAATAAAACAAGAGCGTGCATTTCTTGAAACTGTCTCGATACCCAGGACAGTCTTGTGTTGCTTCAGTAGGAGATGGGACCGAGTAGAACATGGTGTTCCCTCTGCTACTTACTCAAACAACTTGGCCATATTATATTGTAGGAGCAGCAGTGGCATTTACTCTCACTTACTCAATAGCTTCCTATCTTCCTTCAAAACAAACTACATATGTACTGTATATATATATATACACACACACACACACACACAAATATATATATATATATTTTTTTTTTTTCAGGTGAAAAGGAAATCATTAACTGCTACACACCTATTAGTATGATTTTTTAAAACTTGCACACTACCAACTACTACCAAATGCGGCAAGAATAGAGGGTTAACTGGAACTCCCACATGCAAAATGGCATAGCCACTGGGATAAGATTCCAGCAGTTTGTTAAAAGTTAAACATAAATTTACCACAAGACCCAACAATCATATTCCTAGGTATTTACACTAGAAAAATGAAAACATAAATTCACACAAAAACCTATATACTAGTAGCTTTCTGCATAATCACCCAAAATAGAAAAAAACAACTCAAATATCCTTTGATTGGTGAAAGCTGCAACCCTACAATGAACACTACTCCACAAACGACAGACATGCAGCACAACAGAGTGACCCTCAAAGACATGTGCTAAGGGAACAAAAAGCCAGACTCAAAAGGCTACACATATTTACGATTCCACTTAAATAATGCTCTATAAAAGGGAAAACTACAGGGATCTGGGGACTAAGCCATGGCTGCCCACCCACCGTGTAGCTGGAGGTAGATACACAAGGACAGCTTGAGGGAACTGGGGGAGGTGGGGCTGTGCTGGTCTTGACTGCTGTGGTGGAAGCACCATGCATTTGTAAAAACCTACAGAACTGGACCTCAAAGGGTGAATTTTAGTACAATTTTTTAAAAAGGAAATATTTAGCATTGCTTCAAATGAAGATTCAATTTCACCCTGCTACAAATAGTAACTAAAAATCAATACGATAAAAATAAAATAAAGCTATTTCATTGTTTCTAGAGCCCAAGGCTCTGTGCCTGAGATCTGCATTCTCTTATTACAAAGGGAAACTGGCAAATACTAGAAAGGTGTTAAGATACCTATTAATACCAAGTTTAGCCTTTCACTTTAACAGTTTTAAGGATTTTTAAAAATTATAAAGAAAATCAGCTTCTCACTATTGAATTAAATGTTTAAGCTGCATCTCAAACACTGTCTAAAATGATCTCACATCATTCTCAAGTCTATCTGGGACCTGCTAGAGCTATACCTCTGACACTGGGGAGAACATCAGGACAGGGTGGAGGCTTCAGGAATGCAGCTGGAAAAACCGAGTTTCCAAGTCCAACTTCACCACTTTATAAAGAAGTTAAGTTGCTAAGTTTTCTTTCTCATAAGTTTCCTCACCTACAGGTGAAGATGAAAATGATAAAAATAAATAAGAATTTAAGATTAAAAATTCTAATGGAAATAAAATATCTACACTCAGGGCTCTGTGTGAGCATCCAATGGGGCTCCCCCAGTGCAAACCCCATCAGTGTCCAGCGTGTGGTTAAGCAACAGAAACAAACAACAGGTATAGTTGATATTCGGCCAACTTTGATATGGCTGGCTTAAAAACTGGGATGTGCTCATAGAGAAAAATCTCTATGCTTATGATATAGTTATGTTATGTATTATTTTGTATTCATGAGTCATTCTTTGGATTCTGGCCTTCAGTTACTGCAACTCCCTGTCCTCCAGCTAGTTTTTCTGCTTGTGTACTATTTCAATCCTCTGTTTCAAAAGAAAAATGGAGAGAACATACACCCTCCAGCTACACAATCTTTATGTTTTCTCCCTGAAGGGAAATCCTGACTCTGTGGCTCCAACTCATGAACCATCTTGTCCTCTTTTCATCCTCCCAGAAAAACAAACCTCATTCACGTGCCATTGCAAGCTATTCTCTGTGAATAGCTGCCTTTTCTTTAGGGAGCTTGATCAATCATGGTAAGGATGTAACTCTCTTTATTCCTCAAACAGAGATTTGGAAATAATATATCTACAAATACTGACCACAGCCTTATGCATGTTGAGGACTCAAAATACTAACGACTTTTCTCAGTACCTTCCATGTGGCAGCAGCCACTCACATGCACAGCTACTAGCTTGTGTGCTGCATGTGATCTTCCTGGATTTTAAAAATAAAATGCACTCACTTTTACTGAAGCTTTTGTGTCCTTAAACTACTAGTTGACATGAAGTATCCACAAGAAACTGAGAACAGAAGACCTCAGAATGTGCCTGCATTTAAAACAAAGTCACCTGGCTTCTTGATGTGTCCTTTCATATCCACATCCCTTGGAAAAGTGGATCTTTATGAATTATGAACTGACTGTTCATAATTGTGAAGCACAAGGCTTGGTCCTAATAAACTATTGAAAGTATCTCCTCTTTAAGGAATGCAGAACAATAATATTAATAGCTGCTATTGATTAAGCACTTACTCAGTAGCAGAGAATTACTCTGGAACTCACAGATGAGATAGTACCCTGGTGGTTGGCTGGAGTAAAGTCTTTAGTCTCACCTACTTTCTAATGCATGCTTGCATTCCTTTAGTCTTCCAACAACTATTTCTAAAGCGCCTACTCTGTATGTGCCACATCCTGTGTAAGGGGATGGGGGGAGCAAGACAGATGCAGGCCCTTCTGTGAGAAAGCTCCAAGTTTCTGTGGGGAGGATAAAAACAAGTAATCACAGTAATGAACAGTAAGTGAATTTAAGGGGAAAACTCAGGAAGGCTCTTGATGGTCCCTTCAAAGGGACCTACGTGTAAGAAGACTCAGATGAGAGGAGGATGTCAAAGAGCGTAAGAAATTCCAATGTGACAACAGGAGAGAGAGTGTTGGACAAGGTAGTCATGGAGCTGCAGAATAGGCTAGAAATATTCTGTAGCTCAAACTTGGGGTGTGTGTGTGTGTGTGTGTGGCAGGGGGCCAAGAGGGGTAAAGGATAGGGAGTGAAAACCCATAATACTATTGGTCTTGGTTGCAACAGCTGTGTTACTCAGAATGGTCATGGAAATGAACATGCCTAAAACTGTCATTAGTGTCACTGAGCATCACACACACTCACACCAGCTGTGCTGCATTTCCAGCAGAACAAAGCTGAGAAGGTAAGGTCCCTATCTTCAAAAAGCTCGGATCTATTGGGCCCATGTCCAATCAGAATTGATGTCTTATTATAAATGGAAAAGCAACTAAAAAAATGTGACTGAGTAAAATAAAAAGAAACAAAGAAGGGTGCCCTAATTCTAGGGGTGCTAGAACCAGTTTTGAAGCTGTTGACAAGTTTTTAATGCTCCACATGATGATCGTGACTTATGGCCTCCTACTTCTTCAATTCCAAGGATTCTACACAGGGTACAAAGGTTAATTTCATGTGTCAACCTGACTGGGTTAAAAGATGCCTGGTTACCTGGTAAAAGATTATTTCTGGGTGCCTCTGTGTTTCCAGAACATAATTAGCATGAAGTTGACAGAGCAGAGAAGTTCACCTTCACCATACAGATGGGCATTGACCAATCCACTGGGGGTCTTGTAAATAGAACAAGAAGGCAGAGGAAGGGCCAATTTGCTTTCAAATCTGCTTGACCTGAGATACTAACCTACCTCTTCCTGCCCTCAGACTACAGTGTTCCTCATTCCCAGGCTTTTGGAATCAGACCAGGACTTACCAATCAGCTATGCTAGTTCTCAGACCTCGGACTCAAAACTAAATTAAACCTGCTCTTCTGGTTCTGCAGTAGGTCGAGGGCAGATAATAGGACTTGAGGCCTCCATAACCATGTAAGCCAATTCCTATACTCAATCAGTATCTACACACATATACTATACACTATTGGTCTTGTTTCTCTGAAGAACACTGACTCATACACAGGCAGCATAAAGTAATCCTTTTGAGAAACACCATTTTGACTAACTAGGTGTTCCTTCTCTCCAAACCTCCCAATCCTTCTAAGAAAGGTCAGCAGATCAGGAACAGTACCCTTACCTTTCTATCTTGGACAGTCACACAGAATACTCAGTAACTATGTTGGTCTTGAGTGGAGTATTGCCAAGCTGCTCAACAGTGGTGTATAATGATAATTATTTCATGCCAGCTACGTCTCACGTGCTTGGGATCAGATGACCCTTTTAGGTTTCATCTTGCACATAGGAACACTTGCACATAGGATGGAGGCACAGAAATCTCATTAACCAATCACAACTACAATAAGCAAGGACTTGGCATTCATTCCATTATGCTGATGATTTGGGAAAGTGCTCTAGATATCAGGGATGGCAAACAACTGATTTGGTTTTCAGTTTGCCTTTCCAACTGTGATTTAAGATGAAGAAAAAGGAGAAGTTTGGAGTGCCACATCCCGTGAACTACCCAACTGAAGGCAGTTCAAAAGGAACTGTTCAAACTGCCCATACTTCCTTTTCTTGGAGGCCAGTTGTCCTTTGTTATTAGAACATGTTACTTCCTAAGAGATCTACCTAATGACTGCTGAGCGGATCATGTTCTGATATAAAATGAGGGTATGTTTTTCCTACGAAAGCCTTTGGCAAGCAAACAACTCTCCCAAATAGACAAAGGCAACAACTCAAAAGGAAGGCACTGGTATAAAAAGAATTAGTGCTCACTTCAGCAGCACATGTACTAAAATTGGAACCATACAGAGAAGATTAGCATGGCCCCTGTGCAAGGATGACACACAAATTCATGAAGCGTTCAATATTTTTCTATCAATAATAACCTTAAATGTAAACAGATTAAATGCACCAATCAAAAGATATAGGGTAGCTGAGTGGATAAGAAAACATGACCCACATATATGCTGCCTTCAAAAGACCCACCTCAGAACAAAAGATGGACACAGATTGAAAGGGTTGGGAAAATATATATCAAGCAAATGAACATGAGCAGAATTAGGTTCTTTGTTTCGACTCTGCCACTAAATAAATGGTGTCATTAACCTTGGACAGTTCCTTTTTCTATGTATTCACATGTCCTTAGTTGTAAAACAAGAAGGGTAACCATTGCCCCTGACTATATCACAGAAGAATTATGAGATAACAAATGGACTCCTGCACAAGGATGAAAAATCCTTCATAAATTTAAGACATTAAAAATTTTACTCATAATGAAAGTCTGGATTTAGGCCAACATTTATACTTTATATGTGTAACTTCATTTAATATTTATAAGACGCCTATAAAGTAGGTACCACTACTGTCCTGACATCACAGATAAAAAAACACGCAGAGAGAGATGAAGTGACCCAAATTTACCCAGCTGGGTAAATGGCAGAGCTAGGCTCAGAACTCAGGGCTTTCTTGCCACAAAGCAGGACAAGCTCCTGCACCCAAAGAGGGTATTGGAGTGGGGAAACAAACATGTAGCAGGGGAGAAGATAGCTGAATGTTCACAGCTCTTCCCCTGAGGGTGAATAAGTCATCACCTGTGTTCATCAAAGACAGAAAGGGGTGCTGATGGAGTTGAGCATGGGGAAGAATGCCCCTTTCCCACGACTTCCTTGATCCAAAACCCAAGCTTGTAGAAACTGTCCTAGTACCTCTTAATCAGAATAATAAGGTAAATTAGGCCAGAAGCAATTAAAGAGGAGAGTCAAGTAATAACCTGAACTTGACTGTTAATCATTCTTCCCCCTTTATTTGAAGGAGGAAACTTTGATACACATAAACTCATGGAAACTGCTGAAGTCATTAAAACAGGAGAGTGAAAATTCTCAAGCTTTCATTCTGATTCATTTCAAATACTCAGCATTCAAAAAAAAAGGAAGAAAGAAAAAGAAAAATTCTCCAACACTTGAGACACACTTATCAGAAATAATTTCTGAGGAAGGTTATCTTGAGGCACTTTTGCCTCAAGAAAGGAACTCTGGCCCTGGCTGGTAGCACAGTGGATAAAGGCG
>PVIW01002291.1:21524-116762 GCA_004026585.1 Noctilio leporinus
CAGGATTCTTTGGGTATAGTCCAAGTAGTGGAATTGCTGGATCAAAAGGCAGTTCCATTTTTAGTTTTTTAAGGAAACCCCATACTGTTTTCCACAGTGGCTGCACCAGCCTGCATTCCCACCAACAGTGTATGAGGGTTCCCTTTGCCCCACATCCTCGCCAACACTTGTTGTTTGTTGATTTGTTGATGATTGCCATCCAGAAAGAGTCTTTAACCTGGTAGTAGCAGTTGGTTTAGGCCACAACTCCCAGAACCAACCTAATCCCATCTGAGAGGTGCCAGCATTGCTGGTGGGCAGGCAGGCAGCCAGTGCTGCTGCTAAGGTCTGAGCTCCTAGCTACCTGGGTCCTCCTCTGAGCCTCCAGAGTTGAACCCCAAAGGCTTCATTTTGTCTTCCCTCCATAGGAGTGCAGGCTGCTCCACAGTGTTATTTTATTGGTATAACCTCAGCATCCACTCTGGCTTTTGAGATCTTCAACACCAATTCCCTTTAATGTCATAGTCATCTGTTAAAATATCTAATGTTTGTGTTTTCTTGACCAAACCTTCACTGATATATCACAAAATAGTATAATATATAAATCTTCATAGATTTTTATTTATATCTTTTAGAGGGAGAGGAAAGGAGAGAGGCAGAGAGGGAGACAGACATCAATGTACGGTTTGCCTTTCACCTGCCTTCACCTATGGACCTTGCTGGAGACCTGGCTTGCAACCTGGTTATTTGCCCTGGCTGGGAATTGAACCATTGACTTTTGGGTTCACAGGCCAGCACTTTATCCACTGAGCCACCAGCCAGGGCTGTATGCTATATTTTAATTGTAGATTATAAATGACATCTAAGCCCTGGCTGGTAGCTCAATGGATAGGCGCCAGCCTGCGAACCCAAAGGTCACTGGTTTGATTCCCAGCCAGGGCACATAACCAGGTTGCAAGCCAGGTCTCCAGCCAGGTCCTTAGCTAGAGGCAGATAAAAGACAACCATACACTGATGTTTCTCTCCCTCTCTGCCTCTTTTCCTTTCCCTCTCTCTAAAAATAATAAATAAAATCTTAAAAAATAATTAATTTAAAAAAGTAAATAAATGACATCTAGAAAACACCTTATTACACTAGAATGTAAGCTCAATGAGGGCAGGGGTTTCATCTGTCATGTTTCTGCCCAATTACTGAACCCAGAATGGTGGGTACTGAATAGGCCACTATGGATTTATTTTACAGCACTTTTCACTATCTGTAAGGGCTTGAAATATTTGCACACTTATTTGTTATCTCTCTTTCACCATGATATTAATACTATAAGGACTTATGTCTGTCACTATGTCTTTAGTGTTTAGTACAGCCTGGATGTGCAGTAGTTACATAAATTTTTGTTGATCGATAGGTACATTGGGGCTTAGAAAACCATGCAAAACAATCACCCTTTTTAATGTTTCCAGAAAGAAAAAAATAAAAGGAAATGGGAATTAGAATGATCTTACCCTAGAACTTCTCAGTGTGACCTGGATTCTCAAGTGGCTGTTTTTTGAGCCATAAATAATACCCCATAGCATTATGAGACAGCAAGTTATGGTCATAAATTAAAAGACTTCATAAATATCAGTACTATGAAAAATTAAAACCTACATTAAAATCAAGTTCCTCCATGCAGTCAACAAATATGTACTAAACACCCACTATGTGCCAGGTGCTATTCAAGGTGCTGGGATAGAGCAAAACAACAAACACACCAAAGTTTCTGGTTTCTGTCCTCATGGAGATTATATTCTAATGGGTGGAGGTACACAATAAATAAGCTAATAAATATGTAGTATGTCACTTAATGTAAAGGAGAAAAGGCAGAGTAAGAGTGATTGGGAATGGAAGTAGAATTACACCTTCCTATAGCCTCTCTGAGAAGGTAAAATGTGTTCAAAGGCCTAAATGTAATGAGAGTGGGAATCATGTAAAAAACCCAGAGAAGTTTTCATGGCATCACACAGAACAGCAAATGCAAATGCTCTGAGGCAGAAAGTGTTTGGAGTAGGAGTCATGGCAAGGAGCAGAATAAATGGGGTGAGAGTAAAATTTTAGATCAGACAGATGATGAAGGGTTCAGACCTGATAACCAAGGGAAATGTAGGCTACCAGGCCATCATAAAGACTTCAGGTCTTACTCCAAAGATGACAGAAAGACACTGAAGGGTTTTCACCACAGTGTCATAAGAGTTCACAGGCTGATTTTAAAAAGGTCATTGGGTTAGCAATAAACTCCATACTGCACTATAGAACGAGGTTCAAGAGGTAAGGGAATGTTATAGTAACTGAAGGAATAGATTGTGATAGGGTCAATGAACCACTAATCTCTCCCATTAAAACATGGAGTCCCTTGAATCTGAATCTGCTCAGCAACTTGCTTGACCAAGAGAATAATACAAAGGAAGTGACACTGTTATTTTCAAGGCTAATAAGGAGAATTCTTGCTGCCTCTAACTTGGCTTCATAGAACACTTGCTCTTTGAACATAACTGCCACACTGGGTGGTAGCTACAGAGACCTTGGTGAGGAGGAACTGACGTCCTCACCCAACTATCCCTGCCCGGCTGCCAGGCAGTCTCCGGTCCAGCCATGCAGGCAGAGGAGTCGACCACCATAGACGTGGACCCTCAGGCTCCATGTGAACCAGCCAGTCTACTCATGCTGCAACAGACAGGAACTACCTCACTGAGCTGGCCTAACTAAGAGCAGGTGTATGAACAAAATACGCGTTTGTTATTGTTTTGGCTCAGTAAGCGCTGGAGTGATTTGTGACACAGAGATAGAAATTTAATAGGGGTTTGGACCAGCTATAGAGATAAGTTCTAAGCACTAATTTGGGAGGTGTTATATTAATATGGTTAAGAACTCGGGCTTTGGAGTCAGAAAGATTTGTTATTTGAATCCAGTTATGCCACTTAACAGCTAACCTAGGCAAACTGATTTTTTCTGAACTCCAGGTTCCTCTTCTGTAAAGGGGATTCATAAAAGGGCCTGGTTCCTTGAGGCAAAGTGAGGTTATACTGAGGTAATATGTGTAAAATGATATACAATAGGTACTTTTTAAAACAGTGAGTTAATGAAAGGATTGTTTTTTCACCTTTTTAAAAATGGTACTATACCACTGGATGAGTATATAAGAAAAATGAGTTTCTGTGGCATGACTCCCTATTTCCATCACATTGAGAGCCCAGATGCAAAAAGAATTAGTCCCAGAAAAACCAACAACCTTTAGAAGGTGATGACCTACCTTCTAAAAGCAAGAACAGTGTTTAAGATGCAAATGATCCGCCAAAGACTTTTCAGAAGTCCCAGGTGACTGGGGAGGGAGCTGGTGGGAAAGAAAAGAACTAACTAGTCCTAACTCTCATCATACCTTCTCCCAATTTTAACACCCTCACATCTACTTTGGAAAAGCGTTCAGCTAATTTAGTAAACCAAACTACAATGGCTCTGGTTTATGAGACATTGTAAATTCATAAAAGGAACCAGTGGCTGGTGGCACAGTGGATGAGGTACTGGCCTGCAAACCCAAAGGTTGCTGGTTCGATTCCCAGCCAGGGCACATTATCAGGTTGCAAGCCAAATCTCCAGCCAGATCCATAGCTGGAGGCAGGTGAAAGGCAACCATACATTGATATTTCTCTCCCTCTCTGACTCTCTCCCTTCTCCTCTCTCTAAAAATAATAAAATCTTAAAGAATAATAAAAATAAAACATAACTTTATCATTTCACCAAAATCTTGTGGCAGAAAATGAGTGTAAAAGCCATTCCAAAACCCTAAACATGCACCCTAACATGGACCACACTGTGGAAGAGATTCAAACAGAAGGATTGCTTTACCACTTTATTATTTGGACTTCATAACAGACCACTGAAATATTCATGTCCACTTCCACTTGATTACAGAGGTTACACTGAACTGAGAGCTGATTTTAACAGTAAACATCTTCCTATGGCATTTAGCCAGAAGCAATAAAATTCTTACTTAATAGCTATAGCAAAACAGAAAAACCCACTGCCATATATCTCTATAAACAACCAGACTTCAAGATACATCATGGGGAGCCCTGGCTGGTAGCACAGTGGAAAGGCGCCAGCCTGCAAACCCAAGGGTCACTGGTTTGATTCCCAGCCAGGGCACATAACCAGGTTGGCAAGCCAGGTCTCCAGCCAGGTCTGTAGCTGGAGGCAGGTGAAAGGCAACCATACATTGATGTCTCTCTCCCTCTCTGCCTCTCTGCCTCTCTCCCGTCCCCTCTCTCTAAAACTAATAAATAAAGATATCTTAAAAAATGATACATCATTGGAGGATGCACACTGAAAAAGAACATTGCTTAAAAAATATCAGTCCCCATGATTTAGAATCAAGTACAACAGATGTTTAGAATTGGTTTACTAAATATTTAAATATGTATGCCAACATGCTGTTAAGTTTGTGAAACACAGATTTCAGAAAATATTGACTTGAGGTCTGTATTATTGAGTAAATACAAAGTACAATGAATATTCATGACTGATGAAAATTCACTACTTTAATGTGAATATGCATACCTGAATTCCTAAGTGATTTACCTTCTTATTTGCTGAATATTAGATTATGATAAATGTTATATTCCTTACCGTATGTTAATGAGTGGTTTAAAGCACAAGAGCATTATGAAGAGTCAAGTTTTCATTTTAAAGCACAAAATGTTGAAAAGTGTTAAATCATTACAAACTAGCAGTCATAAAACATGATTTTTACAAAGAGGCCACCATTTATCTACTGAAGCATAAACAAGAATTTTCATAGTTTTGAAAACTTGTATTGGCTATTAAACTTATTGCTTATTTCAATAGAATTTAATGTATCTGAGATGTGTTCCTCTATCATTTCTATTATTCTTCTTTATTGCTACATAAGCTTAAGAAAGCAATGAGTTCTCTGAACCCTCTTTATTCCTTCAGAGAGGTAGTAATAAAGGGAACAGACAATTAGAGGAAAATAACACCAGTTTCATTCTTCCTTCAATAGCACAATGGTCTTCACAGGAATTTTACTCTCTCCCACAGCATGGCCTACAAGTGTTAACATATTTTCATCAATAAAGAGATCAGAGTAAAATAATTTTGGAAAGCACCAAGTTTAATCCAATTAATATCTTTATTGCAAGACTTCATCCAAACCCTTAATGTGCTAATACTCAGTAAGAGTTTTTATCCAATTCTTTCTTCACTGGACATTTCACAGGACTGTTGTTCCCTGGCACACACTTTGGGAAACAACATAGGACACAAATACTATTTTCCCAATCCCACAAACAGCTTACTTATGTTTTTAGTGTCAAGAAAAGATCCCTGCTCTTATTTTCTTCTTCACATAAAGCCAAGATTAGAATGAAACCTCTCAGTGATTTATGAGGTAGGGCAGACTTTCTACACCCAGAACACAACAGTAAATACAAACCTAGTTATGAATAGGGACCCCCAAAAAATCTTGGAATTATCTTCTGGAGGGCAGGCCTCTTGTAGTACAGGCTTCCCCAGCTAGGTGAGTGTTCTAGGAATTCACCTATGTCAATGTACCAGCTGGTGTTGCTGTGAGAGGCTGCTTTCAGTTCCAATCAATTTTTTTTTTTTTTTTTGAAGATTCAATGAATTTGCCCATTTCATGATAAGTGACTTATGACCACACCAGCCCACATGGTGCTGAGCGTTCAGCAGTCTTTGATTAAAAACTGCATGACCCCCTGCCCCAGTCATCCTACTCACCAGATCTTGCCCTAAGGGACTTTTCTATTTGTTTCTCTGGAGGAAATAAGTCTTCAAAGGCAAATGTTTTGCCCATGTAGAAGAAGTAAAACAAAAAAATGACAGAAGCACTAAAAGGCATCAAAATTGACAAGTTCAAAAACTGTTTTGAACAATTGGAAAAATATGTCTTGATAGGTGGATTGCATCAAATGCACAGTACTTTCTTTGAAGGTGGCTGAAGTTTAAACATATAAGAATACATAATTTTTTCATGAATAAATGCTGTTTTTTTTGGGTCCCCCCTCATATATCATTCCCTAGATTGAAGTTTTCCAATGGCTTCCCAACACTACAAGAGAAAATCAAAATTCTGTATAATTCTTGAAAGTTTTTCTCATTGAGTCTTATCTGTCAGCAATCAGACCCCATTTCTGGTATTACCAGGTTCCTGAACACCCTTTCCAAATTAAGTGCTCCAAAGGCACAGAAGTCTTGGCTCATTTAGCTCAAGGTGGCACCTACTATAATTGTCTATATTTGGAGACTTTCATGTATTATTCCGCTATTAGAAAACACTACACTACCAATTTCTGCTGGATTTCCATATGTTATTTTGGCTTTAGATTCAGCTACGATGTTAGGGGCTAGGCTGGGCATCAATATGATGGGTTTTCATAGCATCCACTCCTTCCTCACACCACAAGGCTTACCATTCTCCATTGAAATGGCTCATTTACTTGTTTCAACTACCATGTACAAGGTCTGTCCCAAAAGTATTGGCTGCACAAACTATTTTAATTTTAAAGACACTGGCTCGTATCAATGGGGTATAGGCGTACATATCATTGCTAGTAGAGTCTTTCTACCACAATCTTTAATGTATATGTAGTCACTAGTGTTGTTGACACAATGCATGCCTACCATTTAATCTCAAGAGTAGAAAATTATCCTTTAGATGCTCTGGATGTCTAATGAGACAATGCTCTGGTTCCACCACTGTGAAGATCCAAGAAGGGGTTAGAGGGCTATCACTGTAAACATCATTTAATGTGTGAAAACTTCATTAGTAGATCATAAAATAAAGAAGGGAAGGAAAAGAAAAGAAAGGGCATGAGACAGAAAAACAAGGTAAAGAGTGCTGTTGTTTCTCCA
This sequence comes from Noctilio leporinus, assembly GCA_004026585.1. Taxonomy (NCBI): domain Eukaryota; kingdom Metazoa; phylum Chordata; class Mammalia; order Chiroptera; family Noctilionidae; genus Noctilio; species Noctilio leporinus. The sequence goes on from PVIW01002291.1 coordinate 28,429, forward strand.
CTTCAAAGAACTTCTATCCTGAGTGACCAGGAGGTGAGAGGCTGCATTCCCACTGGTCTTTGTTCTATGTGCATCTCAAAGTGATCACCTTGCCCCATGTAATATTAAACACTGCACAAATTAAGAAACTTTCAAGGGAAACCTTGACCTTAACCAATTTTATTCTCCTATGTGCTTGGAAATGGACTCATTTCAACTGTGTAAGTATTCTAAGAAAAAAATTATTTCAACGTTGGCAAGAACTGGAAATAGTGGCCAGAACTAAAACAGAATCATAAATTGGCCACAGGGGCTAAAATATCCCTTCCAATACTTGGTGTCATTCAAGAAAACAAGCATAAATATTTCCAGAGCACATGTCCTGGGAGATATAACTACAGAAGAATTGATGATTATATCTTTTTGCTCCTGACATCAACAGAAATTCAAATTTCAAGGATCACAAAAAACACAGCCCGAAAGTTACTATAGTGGTTCTCAGAAAGCAAATTCTCAATGAAGCTTTGAGAAAGAATGGAAATATGAAAGGGTATAAATGAGAAAGGGAGTAAAGGAAAGTAGGAGAAAAGGAAGAAAAGAGGAAGAAGAAAGAAGGGAAAGAAGAGGCCTTGACCGGTGGCACAGTGGATAAGGTGCTGGCCTGTGAACCCAAAGGTTGCTGGTTTGATTCCCCAGCCAGAGCACATTAAGCAGGTTGCAAGCCAGGTCTCCAGCCAGGTCCTCAGCTGGAGGCAGGTGAAAGGCAATCATATATTGATGTCTCTCTCCCTCTCTGTCTTTCTCCCTTCTCCTCTCTCTAAAGATAATAAATAAAATCTTTAAAAAAAAAAAAAAAGAAAGAAAAAAGGGAAAGAAGAAAAGGAGGATAGTTTTGGCCTTTGGGATAACTATGTAATTCCAAAGCAACTTTTTATAATTAAAATTTTAATCTACATTCTCAAACTACAAATCGTGGCATACAATGAAAACAGATAATACCACCCAGTGGGAAATATCCGCTGTGTTCATTTTGGAAACAATGGAATCTCTCATAGATTTCTAAGAAGAAAAACAAAGTGCCACAGGTTAAGATGTAAGTCCTTCTAATCAGCAGCTCATATAATTGTTGTAAGAGTTCTCAGAGATGAGAAAGGGAAAGTTTCTTTAGCACAAGGCCTTGACACTTCCCAGGACTTAAGGAATGTTTGCTTCCAGTTCTATCACTGTTTTGTTTTGTTTTAAAGATTTTATTTCATTATTTTTAGAAAGAGGGGAAGGGAGAGAGGCAGAAAGGGAGAGAGACATCAATATATGGTTGCGTTTCACCTGCCTCCAGTCACAGACCCGACTGGAGACCCGGCTTGCAACCTGGCCATGTGCCCTGGCTGGGGAATCAAACCTGCGGCCCTTGGGTTCACAGGCCGGCGCCTTAACCACGGTGCTACCAGCCAGGGCCTTCTATCACTGTTTTGGACTACAGAAAATTAACAGGCATGGAACTGTTTCCTGTCAAAGTTCCAGGGCAAATGCTGGACATTCAGAGCATCACTCAGTTCTGCAGTTGGCTATGTTAGAATCGGATAGGATTACAGACAACAAGATACAGAAAAACAGAGCAAATGTGACCTGCTCCACAGGTATCAACACATCCTGCTCTCCCAGCCTGCTGTGAAAACAAGGGAAAACCAAAGGGTGCAGTCCTTATTAACCAAGCTGAGGCAAACAACAGAGGATGACAGGTGGATATTTGGAAAGTCTGGCCATACAGAATTTCCTGTGGTCACTCATACATACTCTTAACTCTCAGCAGCATGGGCTCCCTCTGGAGGTCAGCGCTCATCCACAAGAAATTGGCAATGATCCAGAAAATATACTAGGAAAGCTGGCAGAACCAGTGATCCAGTCCACCAAAACTTACAGACTGTGCCCTTCAGAGCAAGCACTCACAGCCACAGGTCTTGGAGGTATAGCCTCACTTACGTCTTTCAGAAACAACTGAAACAGAGGTTCATTTGTGCTGCTTGCCAGAAATGGTTTCCTCTCCTGTCAGCTCTAACCTCCCTCAACCATGATTTTAAACACCTACTTGAAACTGCATCTCTAGGTTCAGATGGAAACATTATCATGCCCCTGTAATGAGCCCATGGTCCCTTTCCCCACGTGAGCCTCAGTAGCAAGTTCCACAGACATAGCCAGCCCTCTGCCCTGATATCATAGCTGCCTCATTTGTGGATAAACTTTCAGGAAAATTCCAAAGTGTGCTGAACAGAAAACCTTCCTCAATCAGCAGCTCCCACTGATATACTCATAAACCATCAATCTCAGTTATTTATTCCCCTCTTCCCCTCAGAGTATGTATGATCAAACATATGACCTGTATTGAGGTCATCTGCACAAAGCAAAGCCATCAAAGCAATCAGCAATGTTAGGAAGACTTGGGAAATCTGTAGAATTAAGGTAAACTCATGATATCAGAATATTTCACTGTCACTGAAGGATCAACAGTAACCTGAGAAGTATAAATACTAAGTTTAGAATAATGAGGTTTCAAGTTCATTAGAGTATCTTCTAAGAAGGTAAAAATACAATGACATTTCAACTTAAACATAAACTATTGTCTAAAATAAATCTACATGTTCCACTGTATTATCTTTTGAGATTAATGTCATGGAGTATTCCCATCACAAAGAAACTCTGATGTGTAAAAATTTATGAAAAGCAAAAGGAGAGCAAAACAATTATCTTATCAGTAATATAAGATGTGCCTCATTCTTAAGATCCTCAGGTTCAATGATGAGAATCTACTTCTTCATTATACAAATATTTACTGAGCACTTACTATATTCAGTCACTGTGCTCAGTGTAAGTGATGCAAACAGACATCACTCAAGTCTACACTTGGCCACACCGAGGACCTCGGTGACTATCAAATCACGGCCAGGGAGACATGACAGTTTCTAGAAAATATGAATTGAAAAAAAGGTTTCCTAATCTTTGCAAAAGCAATATAGAATCTTTTTGTTACCTATATTAGTTCTCAAAAACTAATCTCGTTCTTTATTTTCATCAGTTTACATTATCCTAATTAAGGAGAACTACAAGTTTATATCTATTGTGTTTCTGCACTCTAACAACACAATAGGATATTTGATTGGTTGGTTTTGTTCTGCCCTCCTTGGTGCTCAGTTCACTGTAAAAGTGTTGACATCATTGCCACATTTTGCCAAAATGGCTGTATACGTTAAGATGACTTGGGAAGCTATTGCCTGTAAAACAAATGGAGCGTCACTGAAATGGCTACTTCTTGCTTGTGTATCATTTGAAGCTTAACAAATTTAGGGAGATGGATCCCAAGAGCATACCTCTAGTAAAAGCTCCAACTCTCACTAGCAACGTATGTTATGTAGTAATTATGCTACCAAGCTGTCCAGAATTCCTATCTACATGCAAATTAGTTCATATGTACTCCAGCTGCTATTATGACTGTATTAAAACAAGAATGTGATAATCAAACTATCCTCTTTATGAAAACACAGTTCAGTTATTCTAATAACACACTACATATACCTGCAATTCCTTACCAACCAAATAGCCCAGTACCTTCCTCATATGTAGGATGTTGCTTTTGACCTGTCTTCTCATTGCTGTAAACAGATACAAGAACAGCAAGAGAGGAATTTCTAGGCTTTGACAGACCTGACTCTTTTAATGCTGTGATGGAAATGCTCTCTCAACTGACAATATGGGTAATTGGACCATTAACTATTCCCAATCCTCTAAAGGTTAAAAAATTAAATGGCTACCAAACCCACAGCTGTTAGCTCCTAGCTTTGACATCAATCATTAACATTAAGTCCTGGGACTTTTAAAGGCCACCAGAAGGCAGGAGTTAGGAAAAAAAAAGAGTATCAACATCTTAATTATAGGCCTAAAGCATAAGCATAAAGCTAAGAATGCAGGTTCTAAGCCTTTTAGAATGATCAGCAAAAAGAGGATGGATGTAATACAACAACAATAAAATTTTTTTAAAAATAGAATGATCATTATACATGGTGGGCAAAAGTAGGTTTCTAGTTGTGACTATACAAAACAGTTTATTCTTGTATTATTAGTTATTAATGATGGCATTATTTTCCATACCAACAACTGTATTGGTCCATCCTCTATTATAGGAAGGCTAACACTCAGACATATTCTCTCCTTCCTCTGGTGATTTTCTAGGTTTCTCAAACAATTATCCTTCATCATTGCTTTCAGGCAGAACCAGCATGGAAGAGTAACCACTCTCAGTCACACCAGCCATCTTTTCAGGAGGCTAAATTCCAGCACCCACTGTGTGCTATGCTTGGGTTTAGCATGAATTCCCTTAGAGTCTTACATCTATAGATCGGCAATGTTGTTTTCTTTCTTTTTTTTTTTTTTTTAAGATTTTATTTATTATTTTTATACAGAGGGAAAGGGAGAGAGGCAGAGAGGGAGAGAGACATCAATGTATGGTTCCCTTTCACCTGCCTCCAGCCACGGACCTGGCTGGAGACCTGGCTTGCAGCCTGGTTATGTGCCCTGGCTGTTGTTTTCAAAGTTGAGAGATTACACACTGGATAAGGCACTGGCCTGCAAACCCACAGGTTGCTGGTTCAATTCCCAGCCAGAGCACAACCAGGTTGCAAGCCAGGTCTCCAGCCAGCTCTGTAACTGGAGGCAGGTGAAAAGCAACATAGATGTCTCTCTCCCTCTCTCCCTTCCCCTCTCTATAAAGATAATAAATAAAATCCTTAAAAAAACAGTTGAGAGATTATACGTCGCAAATGACAATTTTGCAAAAAGTTGGGAGGATTGATCTTCACATAGAACAAAGTTGTGTTTTTTTTGAGGGGTGGGTAATCCTCACCTGAGGACATGCTTATTGATTTCAGAGAAAGGGGGGGGGGGGGGGGAAGGAGAGGAAGAAAAACATGGATATGAGAGAGAAACATTGACTGGTTGTCTCTCGTACACACCCCAACAAGGGATAGATAGAACCTGCAGCCCAGACGATGTGCCCTAACTGGAAATTGAACCCACAACCTTTCGGTTTACAGGACCATGTTCCAACAAACTGAGCCACATTGGCAAGGGCTAATGTTATTTTTATAAACTGCCTATTTGGATGACTGAAAAAAATACGAAGACTTGAAGAGGACCATGAATTAATCCCAAACTACTTACATATTCCTCCTCCCTTCACCTCACATCACAAAAGGACCGAAACACCCTGAAAAAGGTGACTTGGAACAGTTTTTAAAACTAACAGAAACACCATTACTTTTTCCTGACTTTTCTTTTACCCATGGCAACTGATACAGATTTATCTGACAGAACAAATTCTGTTTCCTTAAAACTGATTTTTCCAAAGAGGTCCAATTGGCATGAAACATGGTGCTACTTTACATAGGTGGAAAGTCTTATCCATTCATTGACCAGTTTCAATCCATACACCATGGCGAGGTAGGGCTCAGTGCCTGAGGTCCCATGAGTGAACAAGGGTGCCTGTCCCCCTGGTGCAGAATATACAAGGAACCTGGCACTCACAGGGACAGCACTCACCTCTCTCTGTGAGACACTGGACAGGTCCAGGAGGACCACCTGCACCTCAACGTCTTAATTCATAACATGGAGAAAATGCCCCACACAAAAAATACTGTTGTGATTATTTACATTGATAACCTAGTTCAGCACTTCACACAGGCCTGAAAGACAGCATATATACAGCAAATGTTAACTAACATTTCCTTCTTCCCAAGATAAAATTTCACCCCTGTCCTAGTATATTACTTTCAGCTAGCTATTCAATATACTGCCATTAATTATCCTATTAGAATGCTTTCTTTTCTAAAATTAAAAGTAAATCCAGGAATTTCAACTCCCATTTTTTAAGCAAAAGATTTTAAATACATTATCTTTATACTGGTAAAATATAAACACAAAAATTTTACCATTTGAACCATTTTAAACTGTACAAGTCAGTGGCATTTAGAACATTCACAATGTTGTTCAAACACCACCACTACTCTCTAGTTCCAAAATATTTCCATTCCTATTCTCATCTTCCCACAATTCCTGGCAATTACTATGGATTTGCCTACTCTGAGTATTTCATATAAATGAAACCATACAGTATGTAACCTTTGTATTTGGCTTCTTTCACTTAGCCATGTTTTCAAGGTTCATGTGGTAGTATGCGTCTTCTTATAGTATGTACTGCTTCCTTTTCATGGCTGAATAACATTCTCTTATGTGAATGTATTACATTTTGCTTATTCACCCGTCGGCTGATAAACATCTGGGTTGTTTCCACCTTTTGGTTATTGAGAATAGTGTGCTATCATGAACATTCATGTTCAAGTTTTTGTTTGAACATCTGTTTTTAATTAGTTTGAGTATATAACTGTGGAGTGGAATAGTTTTAAATATTTAAACATATCCATACAAATGAAATAATATATGTACATAAAAATATAAACACATGTCCATACATATAATATATACATATCCATACATATAATACACACACATATATAATACCTATATACCTAATATTTACAGTTGACCCTTAAACAGCATAGGTTTTGAACAGTGCAGATCCATTTCTACATGAATTTGTTCAAAATTTTTTAGAGACTTTATCACTATCATTAAAGAATCACATCTATAAGGTGCCGGCCTGTGAACCCAAGGGCTGCAGGTTCGATTCCCCAGCCAGGGCACACAACTAGGTTACAAGCCAGGTCTCCAGTCAGGTCTGTGGCTGGAGGCAGGTGAAAAGCAACCACACATTGATGTCTCTCTCCCTCTCTCCCTTCCCCTCCTTCTAAAAATAATGAAATAAAATCTTAAAAAAAAAAAAAAAGAATTACATCTATTATGGTACACCAGGCTACCATAAAGCAATTATGTTGCTGCTGCTTCATGACTCATTATACCTGCAAATAAATATGAATTTCTTTTTCATATTATCTTTTCATTTTTGCTGTCTAATGTTAATATGTATATCATCTACAGTGTTTGTATCATAAAAGACAATACTGATGTAGATGCTGACATTGACAATTTATCTTTAATCAGATGATGAAAATTATGGTATTGATAAGAATAACACAGAACTGTAAATATATCTTCTCTACCTTATGATCCTTCCTCATCTTCTTCTTCTTCTTTTTTTTTTTTTTAATCAATGTATGGTTGCCTTTCACCTGCTTCCAGCTACAGACCTGGATGCAGATCTGGCTTGCAACCTGGTTATGTTGCCCTGGCTGGGAATCAAACCAGCAACCTTTGGGTTCTCAGGCCAGCACCTTATCCACTGTGCTATACCAGCCAGAGCTATGATCTTCTTAATAACATTTTCTTTCTCTAGCTTACTTTGCTGTAAGAATGCAGTATAACATACAAAATATGGATTAATCGACTGTTCATAATATTGGTAAGGTTCCAGTCAATATTGGTAAGGCTATTAGTAGTTAAGTTTTGGGAAAAATCAAAAGTTACACATGGATTTTGGACTGAATGGGGATGGGAGGGTCAGTGCCTCATTGTTCAGGGTTGAACTCTACATAGGTGATATAATAGCCAGCTACACTAAACACACATGTGCATAGCAGGCAACTTCTTCAGCAAGCCTCTATCATACTAGTTTGGTTAAGGGCTTTCCTGCTCCTTTCTCCATTGTTAGTGGACTTTGATCCCTCCCATCTCCATATTTGTAAGCTCTTAAATAACCTATGTCCTCTCCATGCTCCACCTACCTTTGTTACCCTTTTATCCAAGAGAGTGCCTAGCTCATATCAAGTGTTCAATGAATGTTTGCTGAATAAGTGAATGAGTGAAGTAGTACCTTGAATATAGCAAACAGCACTTAAGGGAAAATCAGCCCCATAGCCTCCAAGGTTAAAATAAAGAAGTGCCTCCTTTAGTATTCAGAGCACTAAGCTGAATGTCACTGAATACCTATAACCAGTACCACCCAAGCTGTTGAATCAGCAAATGCTAGAACTGACCTTGGTTTCTTTACCATAAAACTCGTCTAAATAGTTTATCAAAGTGGTTAAAAAACATAGTTTTGGAGAGAGACATCCCAGTGGGGGCATCTCAAATAGTCATGTTACTACTTGCAGTTCCCATAAGATTCTATTTGCCTCTCTAAAAATAAGGATAATAACCCCCATGATTTTGAGTTACTGTGGGAATTAAAAGACACAATCCCCATCAAGTACCTGGCACATGGTACCTCTTCAATAGGTAGGTTCCAATTATAAACTAAATCTCTCTTAGGGCACACCTATGTCTGTGGGGAACTCAATGACAGTTGCTCCAATTCACACTCAATGGTTCTGTATCTACATATTGATGAATCTCAAATTTAAACTTCAAATTTAGAGCTAAAGTTGCAGTCTGAGCTGCAGACTGTTATTCAACTGCCTACAAGAAATCTTCACTTAGAACTCTGAGACATCTTAAAATATTGCACTTGATGAAGATATTATTATTGAAGGAATGTACAAAGGAACTCTCTGTATTATGTTTGCAATTTTATGTGTGTCTTAAACTATTTCAAAATTTAAAGTTATTAATAAGAATACTAAGCTTATCATGGCCCAAACTGAACACTCTTTGATAAGCTCTTTAGCCCCAGTTTGCTCACTGATCTCCCATATAGGAACCACAGGGCACCCAACCACTCAGGTGAAGTACTCAGGATCAGCCTGAAGGCTAAAGAGAACAGCAAGCAGTAAGAGCATATGCCCTAGGGTCAGACTGCTGTGTTCCAGCCAAGTGACCTTAAGCAAGTTGCTTGACTTTCCCATACTTTAATTTCTTCATCTGCCAAATGAGAATAAACAGGACCTATGCATAGAATTATTATGAAAATGAGTGAGTCAATATACTAAAGCACTTCACATGGTGCACAGTGTATTCTAAGTGCTCAGTAATTAGTTCTCATTTTTACTTTGCCTTACTCCCATACCCAACATGGATTCTAAACCTGACCTTGTCTAGCTCTCCCAACCATCAATGGCTCTAGTACAACTCACCATCATCATCAATTCCCATAAATCAGCATATCCTCCTCCCACATGTCTCTATTTTCACTCCTGTCCTCCTACATACAGTTAATTTTTCATAGTGGTTAGAGTAAGCTTTCTAAAACTTGAATCAAATCATCTTATCTTCCACACTGCTGGTTTCCATTCAATGCTCCATTGAGAAAAAAAAAATTATTTTTAAATCCTAACAATAGCCTAAAAAATTCCTGCTTATCTAACCTCATCCTCATGTGTCTCCATTCTTTTCACTGATCTCCAGCCACAATAGTTTTGAACATGGCAGAGCTTTTGCACTTGCTATTTGCGGCAAGGATTGCTACTTGACCTCCAACATCCACTCTCCCATTCTTCCTTTGTAAAGGAACTCCCAATTTCTCATCACCACATGCTATCCTAGAATAGAGACTACATTTCCAGCCTGCCTAGAGTTAAATACAGATAGGGGACTACATTCTAGTCAATGGAATCTAAGTAGAAATATTACGCGTGGCATTCAGGAAATCCAGAAACATAACTCCCTTGAGCACTGCCTTGGTCAGAAAGGCTGCTGTGTAAATATGGCAGCTGAGGCTTGGATAGCCATTTTGGAGCATGAGGATGGAAAAATATAAAGCAGCAAAAGAGAAGGAGCCAGAAGCCATAGAGAGCAAAGCAAGGATATAGCAGGAATCTGGGTCCAGGAGATGGTCAAGCTACATTATCAGCTCTGGATTACTTACCTCTGTATTGTTAATGTGGGGGAGAAACAGACAGTGCTCTCCTGTCCTATTTAAACCATTGTACCATGAGTTCTCTCTCCATTTCTTTGTGGAATGATTTTCCCTGCAGATCCATCGGTGGCTGCCTCTTTTTCTATTGGGCAAGTCTGTGCACAAACGGCACCACCTTTGGGGGGCCTTTCTGACCAGCCTGATTTGATAGGACCCTCATCTGCCTCCTTGTATCTCAACCACATGCTCTATGTTTCCTTTGTAGCCATTGATAAAACAAGGATTCACTTTAATTCTTTAATGTCAGTCTCCTTTCACCAGTGGTAAGATTTTGGTGCACGGTGGGTGGGGATCTTCTATATCCTCCAGCACTTAGAACATCTCCTGGTTCACAGAAGGAATGAAATATTTATCTTTTACAGACCAATTACAAATGGTATGTGTAAATTAATGGCTTAGTTTTGTGTTTCCTCCATATATTGGTAACTGTCTCATCTCAAATTAGTACGTTTAATTCAGTTAAACATTTATTAGACACTTAGTGGGTGGAAACACTGCAGAAGAAAGATAACTGAGGCACAGTCATTGTCCGGGAAGGCTTCACAGTGTGACAATAATGCATTCCAAATTTCTTAGCATATCATTAAATATTCAAGGAATAAATCATAAGTTGATGGCAACTTTTGCTCTGTGTATACTTAGAAGCTTAGACTTTACCCATTAGTTCCATTTTTGGATCTTGTTTTGAAACATACTGCAATCATTACATTAGTTAGTGTTTTGACGATCACTGAGTATGGACATCTTCCAAAATAGTTTCAAAATGTCATTAAACACCCAATTATTGAGAAATTCTGCCATTGCACCATCATCCTTGAAGATCATTCTTCAGAATTCAAAGATTAACTACTCCCTGAGAACAGTAACAAGTAGGATTCTACCACATCCTTTTAATAAGACTAAATGTTCCCTTAAGAGGCAACTCCTAACAAATCTCCTCCATCAAAACATTTTCAGTGCATCTGAATAAGAAATTATCCATGTGGTTAAGATAATTTAATTCTACTTAAAAAAGATGTTAACAAACAACAAGTGTAGGCAAGGATGTGGGGCAAAGGGAACCCTGGTGCACTCTTGGTAGGAATGCAGGCTGGTGCAGCCACTATGGAAGACAGTATGGAGTTTCCTTAAAAACTAAAAAATGGAACTGCCTTTAGATTCAGCAATTCCACTACTAGGACTATACCTGAAGAACCCTGAAACACCAATTCATAAGAATCTATGTACCCCTATGTTCATAGCAGCGTTATTTACAATAGCCAAGTGCTGGAAACAGCCTAAGTGCCAATCAGTGGATGATTGGATCAAAAAACTTTGGTACATTTACACAATGGAATACTACACAGGAGAAAGAAAGAACTCCTAACCTTTGCAACAACATGGATGGAACTAGAAAGTATTATGCTTAATGAAATAAGCCAGTCAGTGAAAGACAAATACCATATGATCTCAACCATTACAGGACAATAATGAACAAAACTAACAACAAGCAAAACAGAACCAGATATATGAATACAGTGAATAGGCTTTCAGTGGGCAGGGGGAAGGGGGATGGGGGAGAGGGAGGAAGAAGCAAAGAAGGGGAGCAGTTTAGACAAGAACCTAGTATGGAAGAACCATGGACATGGACAACAAGTGGGATTGGCTATGTGGGGGAGTGGGTGGGTGGGAAAGGGGATAGAGGGGAATAAAAAGGGGATAGATGTAATACAACAATAAAATTAAATTTAAAAAATATTTTATTTATTATTTTAGAGAGAGGGGAAGGGAGAGAGGGAGAGACTCATCAATGTATGGTTTCCTTTCACCTGCCTCGAGCCACGGACCTGGCCGGAGACCTGGCTTGCAACCTCGTTATGTGCCCTGGCTGGAAATTGAACCAGCGACCTTTGAGTTCGCAGGCTGGCTCCTTATCCGCTGTGCCACCAGCCAGTGCTCTGAAACTATTTCATATATCACATCCATCCAATCCAAAATTCTCAATTGTCATAAGATCACTTGTGAATGCTTGTATCACTTCAGTAAATTCTAGACTTGGATGTTTTATAAAAAGCATCATTATTAATGGTCCTATTTCTAGGTTATGAGTTAAAATACAGAATAATAGCATAATTTAATATTAGATAATATTTTAGAGTGAAGAGGTACCATTGGTTAAGAAAATGGGATTTGTCAAGACAAAGACCAGGGTCTGAAACTGGCATGAGCCCTGTGACTCTGACTCATATGTCTTTGTTTTTGTTTTTGTTTTTAATTCATTATTTTTAGAGAGAATGGAAGGGAGGAAGAAAGGAAGGGAAACATCAATGTATGGTTGCCTTTCACCTGCCTCCAGCTACGGACCTAGCTGGAGACCTGGCTTGCAACCTGGTTATGTGCCCTGACTGGGAATCGAACCAGCAACCTTTGGGTTTGCAGGCCAGCACCTATCCACTGAGCCAGCAGCCAGGGCTTTCATGTGTTTTAACAATCATTCCAAGCTTCAGTTTCATGGGAGCTGATATGACAAATAGGTTAGATCAGAAAAAGATCACAGTGCCTGGCATAAATGCTCACTATGTTTGTCAGTGAGAATAATGACATAATAGCAAGAATGAGCCAGGATTTGAAACCCAGACTGACTGCCTCTAAAACTCGATGTCATTTCACTATCTCTTGTTTAGTTTTTTTAATTGCCAGTCACCAATCTAGAGCATTTAGAGGATGCTTCAGCTCTGATTTTTATGGCGCCGAGGCCCCAAAGCCTCTGGGTGGGTAAGGGGATGAGTTTGTTCAACCACATCACCATGGCAGATAATTTGTGCAGCAGAAAGAACAGAAATTGAGTGGAGAAAAAATGCCAACTCTCCATGTGGGGGACAAGGAACCATATGGCCCTGCAATTAGGGAGGAAGAAGACTGCCAAGGGCAAAAATAACCCTGGCAAATCCAATACTGTTGGTAGGAGATGTCAGCTCCAGTCAGCTCCTTCTCAGAGTTGTTCTTGTTCCCAAGAGATCTTACTGTCGCTCCTAACCATGAATTTGAAAAGGATTTGAAAGATGAAAAGAAAGTCTGATGTTAGTGGTATTTCTAAGGTCAGGTCATTAAAACAATTTTTCCCTTTCCTAAAAGCCTCTTCTTCAAAGAGAATACCTAATGTTGAGGAAGCTTAACAACCTCACTCCTCTCTCCTATAAAAGAAGTGAACCAAATGAGCTGCCTTGTTTCTTGCAGCTCTGACATAAGCTCCTGATGCATCAATATGCTAGAGAAAGCAACAGGGGGAGGAGGAAGGAAGCTGTACAGATCATCCAACCAGTCCCAATGAGTGAAGCTTGTATTTAAAGGAAAAGGGCAGGGAACACTGAAACAGCACCCATAACAATGTGTGAAGACTTTACCTGTATTTTCATCAGTATACAGGTTTGCTTCACACCAAGAAAACAATCAACATGGTAATCTTTAAAATCCAGAAACTAACCCAAATGTTCCTGTTCCTTCTCTTTTAATGGAGTAAAACTATCAATGACATTCAAATGCCACCACCATTCATTCAGCTGAAAGCTATTTATACATTTGACTACGAGGAATGGTTCAAAGAAAAACAGCTAAGGCTTGAATTTGGCAAAGTTAAAATTAATATTTCTTAAAATAGAGACCAGGTAATCTGTATCTTAATTGTGACACCTCAAGATTTTTGTCTTGACAGCTTATAGTCAAAATCACACTGACTGCTGCTTCTCTGGTTAAGTAGCAGCTGAGAAAGCTGGCTTGAATTCAAGGACCATGTTGACTTAAAAAAAATACATAATAAGCACTAAAATCACACCCACTTGATGAGGCGCTCACACCATAAGGGGAACATGGAAACTAAAAACAAATGCAGTCCTGGATGGTGGCACAGTGGATAGGTGCTGGCCTGCAAACCCAAAATTCAGTGGTTCAATTCCCAGTCAGAGAACATAACCAGGTCTCCAGCCAGGTCTCCAGCCAGGTCTGTGGCTGGGGCAGGTGAAAGGTAACCATGTATTGATGTGTTTCTCCCTCTCTCCCTTCCCCTCTCTCTGGAAATAATAAATAAAATATTTTTTAAAAATGCAAACAGGCCGAATTACACCCTAATTCCTCCTCATTTAGGAGAGCTGTCTATACTTATGGAGTTGAAAGGCAGGAAGATGGCACAGACTGTATTATTTATAGAATTTTCCTTATAGATTGTTGATTTTCTATTTTTTTATATACTCCAATTTCACTGTATATATTATTATTATTATTCTATCTGGTCTCCCCTACCAAGCTGCAAATTCTGTAAATGCAGGATTCATAATAACTCCTAGCACACTGTTAGTTCCTAGCTTCAAGGCTTCCTACATTCCAGGTTCTCAGGAACCCTGTAGTGAATAATATGAATGAAAAAAAAAAGTGATCTGCTGGTGAAATATGAGTTTAAAAAAGCCATGAAAATACTGCTACAGCTTACCCTTCCTAAGGACTTTTATTAAAATGATAATAAGCCTCTGCATGGCCCCCTTAAAACAGTAGTGAAGGTATGATAAATCAGAAAGGATTCCAGGGTATTTTCAAAGGAGCCAATCCTTTTAATTGTGTGGGGTAAAATTGATAGCATTGTTAACATGCTGTTTTGGCCTAACTAGTCTCCATTCTCCATTTTTCTGCAAGGGGCTCCCAGCTCCAGAGATCAACTCAGGACCCTGACTTAGCTAATCAGCACAGTCTTTTCCCCACCAATGTGTTCAGGGCCAGTCATATAACCCAACTTAATCCAACTGGACTCAATATTGATTGAACTTTGGTTGTAATCAATAAGAAAAAGAAATTCATTTTCATGGAGGGTGCCAAGTACAAGGATGGAAGTCCACAGCTGCCAATAATAATTCTATCCCACCAGAGATGTGCCTGTAGATGAAACCAACACAGAACAAGGCAGAGCTGAGATACAGGGACGGATTCATGACCGCTACCTTTGGGTACTCAGATCTAGCCATGCCTGAGGGCGGATGTATATCTTTGGTCTTTTTCATACATAAGTCTACCGATTCTCTTTTTTGTTTTAGTCCACTTAAGTTCAGATTCTATTTGACTATGTAAATGCAAAGGATTCTAAGTGAAATATGGGTGTTACTGAAGATTAGCATAGGTTCACAACATTCAGATCCTTCACAATATATGTTAGTCTACTTTCTTCAACCTCATGTGCCATCACCCGCCATTCATTCCATGCATTTAAATACCAGATACACCCCAGTACATATTGCTCATGAATAGACCATGCACATTTATGCCACATGCTTTGCTCATGATATTACCTGTCCTGGCAAATGCCCATTGATTCTACAAAGTCCACTTTTCTGTGTTAGTCATTATCAATATTCACAAGCAGAAACAACCTTTTTCATAAACCCTTTGTATTTTCTCCATGATTTATGGCATCTCATGGCATTCACTACTCTGGATTATTGTTAATTCTTCATTTTTCTCTCCCCCTGCTCAACAGTCCACACTTAAGAATTATATCGTATTCTCTTTTGTCTCCTAATTTAATGTTCTATAAACAATTGTGGGAAGGGAAACAGAATGGGGAGGGGGCAATGGGCAAAGGAAAAAGATGCTTTCTGAATAACAGTCCCTAGGACCTGAATATACTTTGAAATAAAAGCAAAAATCAGGAGGCCAGTATTGGATTCAAGTATTTATTCCCAGAATAATGTTTTCATCTTTTAATTTACTAAGGAGTCACTAGATTATTAAGTAAATGCAAATGAAACAATCACTGTTAAACTAATAGTCAAATTAGGATTCCACATTCTCCCCCAAACCCTGAAAATTATACATTGAAAGAGACACAGAATGAAGTAACTGATCTCAACAGTCACAATTGTTTCTAACTGCCACTTTCCCCAACCTGCAGGTGGAGAATAAGGATGAAGCCAGAGGGCAGAATTACAGGAATCAGGAAAGCAATGGCATCACAACCTCCAAAGTCTAATAGAATTAACAAAATGCCTCTGCTAAGTATAATGCTTCAATTGGGATAGACTCAATGGGTAATTCCTTGGTTAGACTGAAAGGTACATACAAAACTTTCAGTGCAGTCAAACACCACTCTCTCTCCTTCTCTCACCCAACAACATTTAAGCATTTTCTGAAATCTATACATATATCCAGAAATCCCCAACAGGTAGATTTATACCAAGTTAGGCTGCATTTAAGGGTAATATTACAAAAACTCTTTGAAATGTGGAAAATAAACCATATAAAAAAGTAGCGTGTAATTGAACTGAAAAATTAATTACAGTCACAGAATAATTCTCTTCCCCTGGGAAGGGCCGCTAGATGCCAGTCCATCATCTATTCTTGTTAGGCGAAATTCACGGCAGAGCTGCCGGGACAAGAAGGGCAGCAGTCAGACCCAGGGTGGCCACTTTCTCTCCTTTCTCCTTTTAATACTCAGTATTCTTTTTTTTTAAATGAAGCAAGACACACATACCAACAACCATCAAACAGAAAACTCTTTCCCACAATGATGCCAAGGGGCCATCTGAAATGCATATCCCCATTCTCCAGTGAAAAAGCACAGAAAAAGCACAGAAAAAGATGTCTGTGTCCTTTTAACCTGTATCCGCATTTGTGATCCTGGGCCAAAGCATATGTGCTCAATAATGGGGTGTAGGGAAACATATGTTAAATAACTCACTACAGCCCAATTGGGATCAAAAGCAGAGCCTTTCCAGGCTATTCGTAGACACAAAGGGAGCTGGCTTCCTCAATACTCAGCAGACCCAGAGCAGCTAGTTAGCATATGAAGAAAGGCCCACTTGTCATCAATATAAATATAGTTTACATACCAATGGTTTCTAATTATCCTATTACCAGTAGTTTTGACAAGTGCCTATTTCTTCCTACTCTCAGGAACCTAGGGAAAGGACTAACTCTAGACTTCTTAGTCTTGGGCAATATTGTAGGGGACTTAAAACACAGTCTGGATTTGAATATCAACTCTGCTACTTAGAAGCTGTGTGAATTTAGGAAGGTAATTTAACCACTCTTACTCCTCATACACCTCCATAGAAGAGGCATAATAATTATCTCATGAGAACAATAGGAATACAACATTAAATAACATATGGAAAGTACCTGTCATCAAATGGAAAAGTCATCAACCACACACAATGACAACTCGTAGTTAGATGTCCACTAACATTAGAGCTATAATGAATATTCTGGATCAACAAACACAACCGAAAAATATGAGAATTCTTTTTATTTGCCTTCCTAGATTGCTCTACCCAACATAAATAGTAGACCCACAGTCTCTTATCTCCTCTCCAGCTTTGTTATATTACATAATAGTGCATAGTATTCCCTGGCTTTTCCCTGGGGGTTATTTTCTGTATCCATGAAGTTTGGTTGAGTTCACTGCTATACCACCTCCCCACCCCATGCCCTTAGTAGTACCTGGCAAAGAGGAAGCCCTCAGTTAAGTATTCTAAGGACAAGAGAATGAATATGAGTTAAAAAATGTAGGGGGTTATAAACTTATATGTTTGGTTTTGGAAAAGAGCTGTATTTTATTAAAAGGATTTTTAATTGCAGGTTTTTTTAAGTCTGAAACAGGATTTACAACTTGGGCAACAAATATTTACTAGATAGCCTTTTTACAAAGCTGCCTGCTAGGTACTGAGGAAGAGGTAACGATCAATTACATTTTGGCCTTAAAAGGGTATGAGAAGAGATCAATCACCCTTTGTCCTTAAAGTGGTATTAGAGGAAAACAATTTGTACACACTGTGGTGCATCAATGCACAACAATCCCCCTTCACTGGGATCTGTTCCCCTCCCTTCTTCCATGTGGTGAAAGCAAATGTACCCACGTTGGTAACAGTGTGCATGAGAGGGAAGGAGGAATAAGATGTGGGAGCAGAAGAGAGGAACAGAAGAGAAGCCACAAACCTGATTATCGAATCTTTGGGTAACATCTTTGTGTGAAAAATATGGAGAACTTTTTACAAGTATTTAATTTCTATGTTTCTAAGGAAGTCTATCTGAAAGAAATAAACAAAAATCTAAATATACATGAAAACACAAAGATGTTGATCACAGTCGTTAAAAAGGAAAAAAATGATGATTTGAGAGAATAATTGAAGAATGTGTGTGCATATATATATGGAGAGAGGAATGTAGAAGTAGATGTGTGTGTGTGTGTTTGTACAGGAAATAGAGCTGAATGTTCATGATGATTATTCCTGGATTATGGAATTCATGTACATTTTTATTGTATTCTTGAAATCTTTCTGTATTTTTCAGATTCTCTATAATGCATAATTAATATTTTACAGACAAAATGCTGTGCTTCACTTCAAAACATTATTCAAGGGCCCTGTCTGGGGTGGCTCGGTTGGGCATAATCCTGCAAACTGAAAAGTCCCCAGTGCAATTTCCAATCAGGGCACATGCCTGGGTTGTGGGCCAGATTCCTGGTTTCAGAGAGTTCCAGGGGCAACCAATCAATGTTTTTCTCCCTCTCTTTCTCATCTACTTCCCCTCTAAAAATAAATAAAATCTTTAAAAAATACTACTCAGAGATTTCTGAAAAGTTTTTCTGTTCCTAAACAACCAAATAGCAAATGCTTCAAAGACCATTGGGAACATACTATAGTTGAAAAAGTGGGCTTATGACTCATTGCAAGAGGAAGAACGTACCCTCTGGGGAAACTGATGGTACTCTGTAGGAAGGTATTGATTATAAAGGGCTTTTATAGGGGTTGGGCAGGTGTCCAGTGGCTTCAGGTGATATGGCAAAGGGTTTAAGGAAGCAGGGCTTCATTCTGGACTGATCTTAAGAAGTGGAGATGATTCTAATGTGTGTGTATCCAAATAAATTTTATCTGGAACACAGGAGGGATGAAGCAATGCTACAAATATAATTGCTAAAATAAAGAAGCAGAAGTTAGTTGTATTAGTTAACAGAGGGAACTGTTTGATCATTTTTGTGGTCTAGACAACTTTCATGTTTTTGTTTTGGTTAAGACATGCTTATGATTGGTCTTGTCCTAATCTATCACCAAAGCCTAATCGATAGTAGCAGGTCAGATCCACAATTTCAAGGACTTTATATGCTATTAGAAACGTTGAGAAAAAAATCAGTGTGGTTACTGTTACCTCTGATAACAAACATAATGCAAATTTGATGAGCTTATTTTGGGCATTAAATAAACATGTGAGTATGACTTACAAATGGCCATAACATGTTAATATGTTGCTAAAATCTTCATTATCACTGTCATCTATATCAATCACTTCTAGGTAATAAGGATTAGTATCATCTTCCTGAGGGCTACAACAGACATGTGTGAATTAGTTTTAGTTTACCAAGATGATCAAGGGTAACGAAAGTAAAGACCCAAATCTTAGGAATGGACACATACTAAATATTCAAATAACAATGTAAAACAGACAGTTCTTCCAAACTCTAATGTCACTCTTTACAAATTCATAAAATGAAAAAAAAAAACAACAACAAAAAAACGAAAAACATAACACCTATCTAAAAATACAGTAACTTAAAAGAACTTAGGTATTTAAGAAAAAAAGTTGGCAAAGGTGCAATGGCATAATGTGGGCAACTAACTTTCAATGGTTCAGTCAAATCAAGCAAGGAAAGAAAGCGAATATCATTAATATTTGCTCTGTATAAGACATTTTAAAAATAACACTAAGAATGTACAGACATAGAACTTGAGATAGTTTCTTCCAATATTCTCTTGGGTCATCTTGTTTTGAAGGCTACCTCCCAAATGGACCTATACAAGAGGTTAGAATTCTATAAGTGTGTGAGATGCTTCTCAAAGGCAAGGAAGTACCCATCTTGAAGCAAAAATTGCTTCCTTTGATACCTGCTCTTATTGCTATGAAATTATAAGTTCTTGGGTGACTCAAACTCTAGCCATCCATTCACTCTGATATATCCATGGAGTCCCTGAGAGGAACCAGGCTCCATCTAAGGCACGGCAGGTTTACGAGGACTGCAAAGAAGAGTAAGGTGTGCATCATGAGCAGCCTCTCAGGCAGAACCATGCAACACTTACAAAGGAATTCCATTTAGTACACATGCCCCGCCCACCCATTCTTTTATCCTATCAAAGGGTTGTAGGTATTTAAACAAGGCAAAGCAATTAAACAGCTGTAGTAAAGTGGTAACAAGGGAAGAGTTACATAGAATAAAAATTAAGGACAAACTCATGGAAATCAGGGTCTCTGAATTTTCTTTCTGCTTTTAATTAGTACATGCACATAGTGGTATGTTACAAATAACCAACCAATCAACACAGTCACTCCCCCTCCAGCCCCCTCGTCTCTCACCCTAAAAACAACCACTGTTTTCTACACATATATGCACATTCACACAAATTCATTCATTTAAACATACATGGCAATGAGCTGGAGATAACCACTTAATACCTTGCCTTGTCTCACTGAACAATATTTACTCAGGCATTCAATTATTTATGAAGCAACTATTAAGTAGCAAGCACTGTTCTAGGAAGTGCTAAAGAGGTGATAAAAATGGGTGAAATTCTTGACCTCATAAATTTGGTATTGCATTGGTCCATTCCATACACCACCTCATTCTTTCAATGTGGGTCTATTCACCTCACTGTAAGTGTACTCTACAATTTCTTTAACAAGCTCCTTATTAATTGGCATTTAGGTTATTTTCCAGTCAATACATTCTGTTTTATAAACATTGATCTTACAGCATCTTCTTTATTTACAAACATATTTCTTGGCCAAACTCTAAATAGCTATTTAAAACACATTAATCTATGTCAACAATGTATTTTTGAAACTGTTTTATCCAAAGATTTCTTTTCACTTACCAACATTTATACAACCATATCTGCAAAGAAACTCATTCTAGAATTGTTTAACTAAGTTAAGATTCCAAATTGGTTTTTGTAACAGTTTAGCAGAAAGTGTTATTGTTTTTAAGAGACTATGGAGAAAGTAAATGTCATGGTGAATCCATTTTTCCCTTTGCAACTGTTAGGTGTGGTGCTAATTCTTCCAGCCTGTTTTCAGACAGCTGTAAAATCAACTCTGAAGCTCCCTAGCCCTTAGAAATCAGAGTGATTCCTTTGCCAAGAGAAAGAGCTTACTGAACAACCCCGAATTCACTAAGTTCTTATCATTTCAAGTGTAGACGTTCTGGGGTGTGTACATGTGTGTCTGTGTGCATGCAAATACTCAGGTCACACACGACTAAGAGCATGTGTATGAATGCAAACTCCTCAAGCTAAAGTTTGTAGAGGTTATGTGATGTCCTGCAGCCCAAGTAGTAATGTAGAACCATAATAATCCAGATGTTACAAAACAAAAAACAAGCTCGATACAATAGCCTATTCTGGTTTACAAAAAAATAATAAGCCCAACAGCAACATTCCTTGAGCACTATGTATGCCAGGCTATATGCTGTTTTAAGCCCATCTTCTCATTTGGTTGCAGAGTAACCCTTATTACAGGTGTGAAAATTGAGGCTTAGGGAGGTTTCAGTATTTTGCCAAGTTCATTTAGGCCCAAAGTGAAAGATTAAACTTAAGTGTAGACAGCCTCAGCTTTAATATCTATAACTGGTTATGGCATTGTGCTCTCGAAATTACAAAGTACATCTATGAATTATATACTAGGCATTTTATACTCATTATTCTATAATATGCCATGTAGGATTTATATAGGTTAACTAGCAAATCCTGTAAATGTTGAATCCAAGATCCAACCTACATCTATGACTCCACAGTGAAGAGCATGAGCTCCACCCAGATTCAAATCCCAGAACAACCATGTGGCAGATGTGGACATTGGATAAATTAATCTTCCTGTACTTTTGTGTAAGTTAACTGGGGATTCTTGATGACTGTATGCATCAAGGAGCACAACAGGTGTAAAGAGCCAAGAACAGTGTCTGGCCCACACTTATACCCTCCATACAGCTGACTGTTGTGGTTATAATGCCTGTGTTCATTCTATAACAGACCTACCATTACACATATTTTCTCCCACATACAAACCATCGCTGGACCATGTTAAGGCAAAGCGTGGGGAAGGGACTTTCCACCTGTTGTAGAAAAGCCTGACTAGGAAGCTACATTAGGATAAAATTAAGGACAATGCTCAACTAAATAGTAACTGGAATAATTCCCAAATTCCTAAAACCTTTCCAAGCAAAGGTCTCTAATAAGCCCCCAAACACAGACTAGAATCCATGCAACCCAGTGATGGACCTGCTTTAGTCTGGGGGAAGGAACGCTGCTCAAGGTGTGATTGCCAAGAGGAGAGTCGCTTCTCCTGCGAGTGGGTGGGGAAGCCATGGCAACTAGAGCCAATGGGTATTTGGGGGCATCCCAGGTAAAATGGAGCTCTCACATCGCCAGAGCTGCCTTTGGCTCACAGAAGAAGGATCCCAATAGCGGAGGAAATAGGGCAGCTGTCAAGACAAGCCAAAGAGGTCTGGGGTGCCCTAACATCTGTCTTTCCTGTTTGGGGGCCTGCAGAGCCTTTGGGGTAGAGGAGAAAGCCCGCTCTACAGTGGGCCTCTGCATAGAAGGGCCTCTTCTTTTCAGACCTCCATTTTCTCCAGCTGAGCCAGTTTTATGCAAACAACACTCTTAAAGGAGCTCAAAATACAGGCGGGAGGTGGGGTGAAAGGAAAGCCAATAATTCATTAAGTGGCAGCCGGCCAGTCAGTGTGGACCGCGGGGCCGGGAGGCAGCTCCGGGGAAAGGACCCTGGCTTCTCCACCGACCGGAGGCAAAGTAAAGCATCCTCCCCCTGAACCCCCACTCCTAGCAGCGCAGGCCAGGAAGAGACTGGCCGCTCCCCGCTCCCTTCACCTGCGCCCACCCCGCCGCCGAGTCGGCGCTGGCGCGGGCCTGCAACCCGACGCCACGGGAAGCTCGCCCACCGAACACGGCAGGAACACGGCAGCCTGCAGCCCCGCGCTGCGCTCGGGAGGCGCGCGCCCCGCCCGCCGCGGGCGAGGGCGGAGGTGGGGAACTTGAACGTCTGCGATGGAGGCAAGTGCAGCGCTTCAGAGCTGCGCCCAGGCTTGGCTCCTTCCTCCCTCCCATTTTCCTTCCTTCCTTTCCTTCTCCTCACAGCCTTCCCCCTCTTTCTCCCGCGGCCCAGCCTCCTCCCAGCCAGCCAGCCCCCCGCCCATCCCCTCCCCGGGCTGTCACTTCCAAACCCAAGGACAAAACCTGCCGGCGGCGTCGTGCGGTTACCTGCCTGTCCGCGCCCCAGGTCCGCCTCAGTCACTGCCGGAGCCCCGGAGCGCGTTCCGCAGCCGCCGACTCATCTCCGCGCGTCTGAGCGCCCGGCGGCAGCTGCTCCTTTTATGGGGCCCGCAGGCAGCGGCAAAGCCCCAGCGTCCCCAGCCCGCGCTCGCTAGGGTGGCAGCGGCGGCAGCGCGCGCTATTCACACTCTGGGGCCGCTGCTGGGTCCCTCGGGAGTGCGCGGCCTCCCGCCCGCCCCAGCCTCCCGGACTGGGTGGGAGGGTGGAGCGGGGGGATAAACATTACTTTCTGGGCACCCAACTGGGGAAGAAGGTCGTGGTCTCGGCCCAGGGTAGCCCGGGAAACTTGGGTCCAGCCTTGGGAATGGGAATGGGAGTGGACAGGTATTTTATCCATTAAAATAACGCAGGAATAAAGCTGAACCATCCTCATTATATTACTTATAATAACAATTATTAAATGGTACCTGCCATTTTATTACGTATTATGAGCCAAAAAAATTCTCTACTGGTGCAGACCATTCTGAAAGCATAGTGATGGTATTACAGTCTACCACCCCCACTTTGGTCAATGCAAATCCAATCATCTCTCAACTCTTCTGGAAACTTACACTGGCCCCCAGTCCACGAAATGCAAGCTAAACACCTAAGCTTCACATACTAGGTCCCTTTTAAATCTATCCATCCTGGTGCTATGCCCTAGCCCCAATATGGATGTATCTCAGCCTCCTACAACTCTAGAAAGGGATAATTATTTGTCTTCCAATTGAAAAATGAGAAAGGTGAGGTTCAGAGAGGTTAAGTAATTGCCAAAGGTTACTCAGTTAAGAGGTGCATGGAGCAATGTCTCAGGTCAATCCAAG
This sequence comes from Noctilio leporinus, assembly GCA_004026585.1. NCBI lineage: Eukaryota > Metazoa > Chordata > Mammalia > Chiroptera > Noctilionidae > Noctilio > Noctilio leporinus. The sequence continues at coordinate 52,416 of PVIW01002291.1, forward strand.
TTCAAAGCCCTGCTCTTGATCTCTCCATGCTACTTTTGTAAACTTGAAGGTCCAAAGAATATGCCTTTTGAATTTTGAAAGACATTTCATTTCTTCTTTGGCAAGGATAATCCCTCCCCCGAAAATCATGACTTCCTAGGCCATGAACAAAAATCTCTGAGAACCCCATTTGAAGCTGCCACCTCAGGCCAGCTCATCTAGTTGATTCATGAAGAATTTTGGTTTTAATTTCAGGTGGACCATGGCAATAGTGAGTGGGCATTCATGGGAAATAATCTATTTGACTTCACTGGTATTAGCCCCTGGCATGCTCACATCACTGCCTGGGACAGCAAATCCTCTATCAAGGTGGAAGCCAAAAAGCAATTATTTAATATACTTATTATAATGTTAATTTTTCCATGTGAGTTATAGAAGCAGGACAATAAAATCCACAATACAAATTTGAAACAGGCCTCCCGGCAAGGGTGTGGAAATGCATTAGCCAAATGAGTAATATCACATCCACTTGTGTCCCTCTCTCTCTCTCTCTTTTTTTTTTTTTTAGCAGCCACAGGGAAAAGATTACACATGAGGAGGTCCCAAAAGCAAAGCCTATATATACATTTCCCTTGTGTAGAGCTCATCAGAGAGCCCTGATTCTGATAAGATGCAGAAAAGGAATGTCTGAGTTAGTAACTTTAAAAGAACTTGGGGTTGAGATAGTGAAAGTGATTTTCAATTTTGAATTATTACATTAGGTCATTCAATGTGTGAAATGGATTGTCTGTAGTACAGGACATCCCGTTGAGTGTCCTCAAAGGCTGAGTGTTAGGAGGCAGAAAGCCTGTAATTGAAGCCCTGAAGGACCCACCAGGGCTGAGAGAGAGAGAAGGGGTAGGGAGAGACCCTATTTTCCAACATTACCATCTAACTACATCAAGCCTTATGAGCTTCAAGGGAGTGGGAAAAGAAGAATTAAAGGCAAAGGGAAACAAAAAAGCCACTTTATAGAATTCGAAGAAATGTGATTTAAACAAAGAAATATTTGAACCCACATGCAAATGAAACTTGGTCTAACACAGGAGTGGTTTATCCTTTGAAGCAGCCAGCAAAATCCCTAACCACTCAGATTCTGAGCTACACAAATTTCATTTCATATGCACTTGTGGTAGATTTTCTTACAAGCCCTCTCAGTGCTGCTGGGAAATACCACAAAGAACAAGAAAATGAGAACCTGGTGGTAATATCACCATCCTTTTGTCTATCTCTACTCATATATATTAAAATGGGCTTCTTTTGAGCCATGGTACCCTCTCTAGGCCCCTGATCCTCTAAATTACTTACTTTGTGAAGAGTTCGTAAAAACTGACATTTGCACTTGCCTGTAAGGGGGTAGGTAGTTTGGCAAAACTAAATTGTGAAGCTACTCCCAAACCTTCAACCTAGCTGAAGCCGATGCACGTGTCATGTATGCCTCAGTGAAGATAATAAAATGAACCTTAAGATTTGTGTAATATGCTAATTTATTTCCTGTTCACATATTATTAACATAAAATTTTTTAGGGAGAGGAAATTCCAAAATGTGTATATCCTTGTACAACTTGGGGTTTTTGCACATGTGACCAATGCAATAAAACATCTCAGGCAGGTTGAGTCCCCACCTCAAACATAAATAGCTGTCCTTAATGCTCAACTAAGAAAGAAAAGATGCTCTATATTTCACTCAATTGTGTTATAAGCGGTCTATCCCAAAGAATAATACTGTGGGTGTTTTTAATCCCCTCAAAATGAAGGGAAAATTAAGTCTGATTTAATCTATCAGCCAAACACGATATAATGATATTAAGTTATACATGTGGAGTTTGAGTAGCTAGAGGTGGTTTCTACATTAAACCCAGCTGGCCACCCAGAACTTACTTTCTCTGTTGTAGGTATGAGTCTTCTACATTTTGGTGGCTGGTGCTTATTTAAGCGCCAACATCATGGCTCTAACATCAAAATAGAATTACTTCAGTTTAGCTTTGATTTTTTTTTTTCTTTTTTAAACTATAACATCCTTTCCTCTTTATTTATCAAACACATATTTTTTGAGCACTTCCTATGTGTTGCATTGTTCTGGACACTGAAGATGCAACTGGGAACAGGCAAAAGGCCCTGACTTCATGTAATTATATACTTCTCCCTGAGTAGAATCCTAACATCATTGCAGATGGGGCTAACCCACAATTATTTACCCTAATTATAAGGTAATGCAACAAGGAAGTCCAATGAATAACTAAGCTTAGAAAAGTTTTCCTTGATTTTAGGATACACTATGTATTTTTTCTATTGACTTTCTAACTTTTTTTTTCTTAATCCTCACCTGAGCACATGTTTCCATTGATTTTCAGAGAGGAAGGACAGGGGATAGGGGTGAGAAGAGACAAACATTAATGTGAGAAAGAAACATCACTAGCTACCTCTTAGTACATGCCCCAGGGATCAAACCTGCAACCCAGGCAGGTGCCCCAAATGGGAATATAAACTGTAACCTTTCAGTGCAAGGAACACTGCTCCAACCAGATGAGCCATGCAGTCAAAGCTAACTTATTTTTAATATGAATAAGGCTACATATTGACAGGGATAATCAGTGTTTAGACCTTGGCCTTTGAAATTTAGGATATCCCCAGTCTACCCTGGGCTCTGTGACCTTGAGCAAGTTACTCATTTCCACTAACCTTCAGTTTCCTTGTTTGCATGTTCTAATAGGGAGAATGAGAACACTTAACTTGGGGTAATATTGTAAAATTAAATGAGATAATATAGGCAAATCATTTGGCCTAGGACAATGTTTCTTGACCTTCTTTTCATTATCAATCCCACCAACAAGACTTTTTAGATTTCTTTTGCCCTAATCAATCCCCCTATGAAATTTAATACTACTGATATCCTGCATGTCTGTTTAATTATCATAGATAGATCTATACAGAGACCTGTACTTATACATAAAAAAGAGTAAGATTTTTTCACCCACCCCACAAAGAATCAATGTTTGCCCCCTTAGGGTCATACCATTCCCCACTGAAAAGGCCTGAGCTCAGATCTGACATGTAGTGCTTGCTAAATCTTAGCAAATATAATAATAAGAAGGAAAATGAAATGACTATAAGACCTTGTGTCCCCAGACTGGAAAGGGCATAAAGTCTGGTAAAAAGATGATGAAGCACATCTGCTCTGAAACCCAGGAAGCCAAAGCCTGAGTCCAATAGCATAGCAGGTGGCATCTGGCAGCTGGGCTTGAGCCCCCATCAAGAGAACCTGCTTGCTGATGGGAGGCAGGCAAGACCCAAAGCAGCAGGGTGGCTGGAAAACGAGTGATTACGACTATTAACCAGTCAGTTAAGCCTTTGACCCGCACATGCAAAGAAGCAAGGTAACACCAAAGATATGTTTGCACACCATGCTCCCTGTATGAAAGGTCATCTTTTCATTTTTCTGTCAAGTTGCACCCTTTTGTCAAGCCCAAAGTCCCACTTCCTTCATGAAGTCTTTTCCAGCGAGAAGTCTCTGCCAGTCCTTATCAGATAACCCCTAAATTGAAGGACATTTTACAAAATAACTGACTACAGCTCTTCCTCAAAAGTGTCAAGTTCATGAAAGACAAGGAGAGACGGAGGAAGTGTTCCAGATTGCAGAAGACATGACAAACAGAGGCAGTGGCAGGTCCTAGATTGGATCCTGACCAGGACACAGATATGAGTAGAAAAAAAATGGTGAAATCCAAATAGTCTTTAGCCAGTTAATAGTGTTGTGCCAATGTTAATTTTCTGGTTTTGATCATTGTACCTAGATTACATAAGATATTAATATCAGGGGAAGCTGGGTAGAGGATCTATGGGAACTCCGCATACTATTTTTGTAACTTTTCTCCACATCTAAATTATTTCAAAATAAAAAAATTAAATTAAATTAAAAAAGAAAAACATGGTGATTCGCTCTTCTTTCATTCAACAATTGTATTCTGAGGGCCTATCCGGTGCTAGATGCTTGGGAATAGGAGATGAACTAAATAAGACAATAGCTATGAGGCAACACCTGTGGGCCTTATCTTGTCTGTCTTGGCCATGCCACATTCCTGTCCCCATAACGAGATGTAAGTTGCTCATGGGCAGGATATGGCTGTTGTTTTCTACCACTCAAAGGAAAAAGATTAGAGAGGAATGCTGTTAAGTCTGTTGTCGCCTGGCATGTAACAAGCTCCTAGAACAATGTTTGCTAAAGAGTAAATCTTTGATGGGTGAGAGAAGGGATCTATGAAAGCCCTTAACATAGAGCCTGGTACAAAGTAGGTGTTCAAGTAAGATACTTCTTGCCTAGAATATAAGAATGATCAGCTGTTGATCCCCTTCAACTTTCAAATGTTTTAATTTTACGACATGTCATAACGAGTGTATATGTTTGTGTGTGACAGTTTGCATAAAAGTGAGTTAGTGAATTCATTTTGGAGATGAAAAGAGGAATGGAAACCTAAAATAACACATCCTAATATACCCTAAAAATTACTTCAAAAATTAAACAGTGAGTTAAAAGATTTCAGTAACTTAAAGAATAAGAATGATAATCAAAAGAGAATTCCCTGAATGTTGCCAAACTTCAGCAACTCGCATGTAAACTAAAACAAAAAACACCTGTCATATGGTACTAAATGTGCAGCATGCTTTTGTGAATCAGAATGGGATTAGATACTATATGTATTTCTTGGCAAAAATCTCTCTGCTTATCTCCATAGCTGAACAACCTGATACAGCTATTTAATGCATGCAATGCTATCTCAGTTCGGGGCCAGTTCTGTCATGTCCACCTCTGGGGTTCTCTCCGTTGGTGAATGTTACTTCCATCCATCCATTCTATAAATCAGAACTTCCGCAATCATCCTGGATGACCCCTGAGCTGCATCTCTTAAGTTCTGACAAATATTCCTCCGAAACATATTTCATATCCATCAACTACTATCTCCATTGCCAATTTTCTCATCTACCATGATCTCCTGCCTGGACAACTATAACTATAATAGCTTCCAAACTGGCTCGCAATAGGAAGAAATGTTTTTTTTCTTTTTTTAAATGGGTAAATTTGATTATGCCACTCACCAGTTTAAATCTCAAAGAAAATAAAGTCTTCGACTTCAAAGAATATGTGTGGTCTGGTCGCTGCCAACCTCTTCAGTGCCATCTTTTAGCACATGATTCCCAGCTATTTCTATTCTATTCATGCCAGCTTTCATTAAGTGTCAAAACATACCATGATCTAACCACCAGAAAAGGCTCTCTGTCACCCCCACTCCACCTAGTCAGCCATTGTATCTCAGCTTGAACAGCCTTCTCAGAAAAGTCTAAGAACAATCCCCCAGACTCAGTGAGTTGGTAACCTTCAAGATATCCCTTATCAGTAGCTGTTTCCTGATATTCAGACTCCTATCTTCTCCACCCAGTGTACCAGGGTTGATCTGTGTGAACAATAGAATGTAGGAGAAGTGATGGTAAATGTCACTTTCAAGGTTAGGTTATAAAACACCACCACTTCTAAGAAACAGTGGCCTCAGCCAGTACTTCCACTGGATTAAACTATAAGTCTTCCTCAAACATACATTTTCAGTTGTAGTGCTGCTTTTAGTTATTTATTTTTCAATTAATTAATTAATTAATTAGAACAATCTCTTTTATTTTTTAGAGATTTTATTATTTTTAGAGAGAGGGGAAAGGAGAGAGGCAGAAAAGGAGAGAAGAATCAATGTATGGTTGCTTCCACCTGCCTACAGCTATGGACCTGGCTAGAGACCTGGATTGCAACCTGGTTATGTGCCCTGGCTGGGAATTGAACCGGCCATCTTTGGGTTCGCAGGCTGGCACCTATCCACTGAGCTACCAGCCAGGGCTTAGAGCTGCTTTAAAACAAATACACAAAGTAGCAAAAACATATAACAAATTCACCCACTGTTCTACCAACTAGAGACAAAAGCAAACACATTGGGATATATGTATGTATATGCACACCTATATTGTTTACTTAAGAATCATAATATATGTTGCTTTGTAACCAATTTACTTCACGTAAAATATTGGGATCATCTTTCTATGCCATTAAATTGTCTACCATCACACACACACACACACACACAGACTTAGGATCCCATCCTGATCTACCTAGTCAGAATTTTCAGAGGTGGGGCCTATTAATCTGTATTCTTACCAGTACCTCAAGATATGGACTATGTTTCCAGGCAGAAAAGCTCATGTGACTTGAACTCACTTCTGCTATAAAGGACTATGATCTCACATATTTGGTCCAATACAAATGACAGACAACTAAGGAGAACAATGAGCAAAAAACTTTAGGAACTTCATTCTCAAGTGTTAGTCCTCTTCTAAGTTGGGCTTCTGTCAATGAAACTAAAAAGGATCAAAATATACACCCCCTGACCACTAGAGAGCTCAAATCCTTTTCATAATAGGTGCGGGTTAAAAAAAAAGAAGTCATACAACAATGAAAATAACAGCACTTTTCTTGGAGTTCACTTTCATTCATGAACTCACAGCTGAAGAACTGACTTGAATATCTCCTTGAGAATGAATACCTCCTTCAGAAGATGACCATTTGAGGAAAATTACCAGAAAGATTGTTATGTCACTTAACAACTGTGTTCCAAGGTAGAGGACTTCAGCATCTTTACACTTTTCTTAGCCATTCTTTCTTCTCTTATCAGGGATTATGAATAAGAAGCTATTTGACCCCTGACTTCCAACCTACTTTAAACAAACCTACCTAAAAACGTGAGGGATATGTGCATGTGATTGGCTGATTCTGCAACACTATCAGTTTCCAAAAATGCCAATTATCTATATGAAAATATTTGTCTATATACTAATTTAAATGTTTAAATTTACTTAAAATATTTTTCCTTTGTTCTTTGTTGAAATATCTCTAATGTTCTTAGGGTGCTCACTTAAGAGTATGCCAGGTACTACACTGTTATTTTACCCATTACTTATTTTAATCTTCCCCAAACTCTTGCAAGGAAGGGATTTTTCCCTTTATATACATCAGAAAATGGAGGTTACAAAAGTTCACATGCTCACAGGTGATGAACCAGGATTTAAAACAAATTTGAATGCTCCACAATCCCACCTTAGAGTATAGATCCAAAGAAAATGAAATCAATATCTCAAAGAGATATCTGCACTCACTCCCATGTTCATTGCAGTATTACTCACGATAGCCAAGCTATGGAAACAACCCAAGTAAGTATATCTCCCAGGATGAATGGATAAAGAAAATGTGAAAAAGTATATATAATATACATTTATGCATTTTTAAAAAAGATTTTTACTCATTATTTTCAGAGAGAAGGGCAGGGAGGGAGGAAGAAAGGGAGAGAAGCATTAATGTATGGTTGCATTTCACCTGCCTCCAGCTAAGGACCTGGCTGGAGACCTGGCTTGCAACCTGGTTATGTGCCCTGACTGAGGAATTGAACCTCGACCCTTGGGTTTGCAGGCCAGCACCAATCCACTGAGCCACACTAGCCAGGGCTTATTTATGCATTATTATATAAAATTATTCAGCCATAAAAAAGTAAATCTTCCCATTTGTGACAAACATGATACAACAGAGGACATCAGGCTCAGTGAAACAAGCCAGACACAAAAGATAAATAACATATGATGGCTTATACATGGAATTTAAAATAGCAAATTCATAGAACCAGAGACCAGAACAGTGGTTTTCAGAAGCTTGAGAGACAGGAAAAATGAAGAGAGTGGTCAAAGGGTACAAATTTTAAGTAATAAAATGAATAACTTCCTGGAGATCTAGGTACAGCAAGGTTTTATATAACTGAAATTTGTAAGAGTGTGGATCATTCTGAAGTATTCTCACTACACACAAACACACGCACGCACACACATACACACACAGTAACTAAGTTAGGTGATGGATGTTTTAACTTGATTTTAGTTATTTCACAATGCAATGCAATGTGTCACATTGTTTACATTATATATATATAATAATTTCCATTTGTCAATCTTATCTCAACAAAATAAATCTGGGAAGATTAAAATAAAATAAATCTGACTTCAAAGCCATTTTTTGGCAAACTTCCAAGATCCATATATAGAATAAAATAATATTGTCACATTAAGACTTTAAAATTATTGATTTGAGATGAATTAATAAAGGATTCTCTGGCCCATATAAGTGTTGATTTTCTTTTACTCCAAAGAAAGTGATATAATATTGCTATTAAATCGTTCTTCTACATTAAAATTGTCCATTAGGATGGTGCAATGAAAAATGGACCCCTATCACTCACTCTGTCCTTTAATAAGGAGACTACAACTGCCAGACCAAATTCTTAAGATGATTTTGGAGTCTTAAAAATGCCAACTGCCCTGGCTGGTAGCACAGTGGTTAAGGCGCTGGCCTGCGAACCCAAAGGTCGCAGGTTTGATTCCCCAGCCAGGGCACATAACCAGGTTGCAAACCAGGTCTCCAGTCAGGTCTGTGGCTGGAGGCAGGTGAAACGCAACCATACATTGATGTCTCTCCCTCTCTGCCTCTCTCCCTTCCCCTCTTTCTAAAAATAATGAAGTAAAATCTTAAAAAAAAAAAAAAAAAAAAATGCCAACTACCTGTAATTAATTCAATAGGATTAGAGGAAATTTGAACTGTTTCCTATCCCCTACGTTACGTGATATGGAAAGATGGACCCGTGAAAGAAATAGCACTATGAGGGAGTAGAGTCAGGAGTGATTGCTGTTCTGTGATTAATTTAGGTGAAAGCTGCTAAGGTTGCTGAGCTGAGCATCAAAGAAGGTGATCCATTGAGAAAAATGTTTGCATTGGTACAAATCAAGCCCACCTTTTAAAAATGTACATGCCAGTACATCCTTCCTTTAGTAATTCTCGGGACACAACACAACCAGTATAGCTGATATGGAGAGAAAAGAGAAACATAAGCTATTCAAGGTATTTAAATGTTAGATCTCACGCTTTCCCTATTTCTTTCTTTTTTTCTTTTTCTTTATTTTTTATTTATTACTTTCAAGAGAGGGGAAGGGAGGGAGGCAGAGAGGAAGAGACATCAATGTATGGTCGCCTTTCACCTGCCTCCAGCTACGGACCTGGCTGGAGACCTGGCTTGCAACCCCATTATGTACCCTGCCTGGGGAATCGAACCAGCGACCCTTGAGTTTGCAGGCAGGTGCCTTATCCACTGAGCCACCAGCCAGGCTTTCCCCATTTCTTTAATGGACTCCATAAGTGAGAGTTTTATTAAGCCTTTGCAACTCCAAGCACAAAAAGCTTTTTCAAATGTTCAAATGCTACTAAGAAAACTCCAAGTCCAATGTAACAATTATTTTTTTCTAACAATAACTTTTATTTGACAGCTTTGAACTACAGATCCTTTTATTAAAGTATTTTGAGAGCTTCTTTCCCTCCATAGTTGTATGGACACCCAGATAGACTCTCTACGGCTAAGGAAATAACAAGTCAGAATTCCAGCTGGACTAGGGTGGAGAACACTAGCAAAGGTCTGAGCCTTAAGGAACAATCCATAAACTCTGAAGAATTCAGAAAATTTCACTTTACACATTTTTAATGAAGGAAAACACACACACACACACACACACACACACCCCACAGAAAAATCCAAACTCAAGAGGCAAAATTCAAGCATGGGCTTAAACTGAGGTCAAAGGACCCTGAAATGTTTAGGAAAAAGCGCCGGGTGGTTCATTAACCCCTGGCATCACAGGCAAACTTTAGGAATATGCCCTCATGGACACTGCTTGTTGGAGAGGGTTGGTGCATTTCATCCTATTATAAAAGACATTGGACAGCCCCCAACAGATTAATAGTTAACTTCTGTCTTCCTCTAGAAGACACCCCAGAATCTTAGGATGTTCAAGAAGACAGGGATTTTAGATATAATTTATTCCAACTCTCTCATTTTACACATGAGAAAACTTAGACATACAGATGAGATGATTACTACCTTCACTTTAAAGAGGCAAAATGTGAGTTTCTCACTTTTTAAATCAGGCCATTGGTTTAGAGAACTTTATTAATAAATTTAGACAGGCTCAGATATCCAAACCACATCTGGGCAGACATGCCCACCTCAATTCTAACAAGGAATTCACACTTATTTAACATATTTTTATAGAAAATAAAATCATAAAATCTACCATGTTTAATTAACTATAAGATAACAATGATAATGATACTTTGTGAAGCAGTAAGGCAGAAAAATACTGCCAATTAAATGACAACAAGACATGATGATAGAATGCATTTCAATTTCTCAAACATTAAAATGCAGAAAACAGATCTTAGAATTGATGAAATATGATATTGCAAGAAAGTGATGTCTTGATGTATATGGTCTTAAAAGAACAGAATGTGATGAATTTCCTTTTGTAATAATTAATAGGTAAGAAAGAGCCTGTAGAACAGCTCATACATTAAAACCCTTCTTTGCAACAGGTGTGAAGCCAGTATATAAGTTAATCAAGAGAGCTCCACAAAAGAAATTTTGCAAAATTATTTATACATACATAAAGTACCTTATTTTGACACATACAACAACATTCATTGTTTCGTCCATCTTTTCAATTACATTAACAACGTTTTTTTGAAACTAGGTTCCTTTTTTGGGAGTCTGTAGAATCTTTTATGCTATAAACTAGTATACTTACAATTTAAAGTCTAAGGTTTCCAATTTGAAATGAAGCAATTTGAGTGCTTTAGATTTTTTTATGACTTCTCTTTATATTTTCATGATTTAACAATTTTTAAGCAACCAACCTTTGTCAAGTAAGTTTTTAAGGAACTATCTCTTAAATATTATTATATTAACAATATACTAGGTATAAGCAGGTTTGGGAATAAACATTTGGATCGCATGCAACTCACAATGGGAAGTTTGCAAACAGACACCAGCTTCTGTGGTGGCACCCTCTAATTCTTGCCCCCAGGTATTCAAACTCCTCCCACATTGAATAGGATTATCCTGATACTGAATAAATGATGAAGTATGATTTCTGAGGTTAGGTCATAAAAGACATTATAACTTGAAACTAACTCTCTTTGGTCTCTCACAGGAGGGAAGCCAGCTGTCATGTCATGAGGTCATTCAAGCTACCCTATGGAGAAGTCCATGTGTCCCATTCCAACAACCAGCACAAACTCACTAGGCAGGAAGTGAGGCACTTCGGTGGTGGATTATCCTGCCCCAATGCAGCCTTTAGAAGATCACAGCAACTTAGGTTGGCAAATGGACTACAATTTCTTGAGACCTCAGCTCAGAACAATATAGCTAAGCCATTCCCAGGTTTCTGAACTATAGAAACTGTATGAGGTGACATATGCTTGTTTTAAGTCACCACCAGTTTGCCACACAGAAGTGATACTGCAGTCTACTAGCTGATATGGGCCATCAGCAGGCTATGGGCACCTTTTAGAATAAACAGTAAGTTGGTTCTGTAAGAGAGGTTGTCTGGATTTCTGGACCCATGGAGGCTACCAAATATCCCTTCACAGGTGAGACTCTTGTGTCCTTTCATAATTCCCCAGTAAGGTATTTGAAAATTATGAGTAATACTATCACTTATATTCTTACAAATATGAGTAATAAATTAAGGAAGTGTGATAACAGCACCATCCAGACACAAGATTGGGTTAAAGATGAATAAACCCTGTACACAATGGAAGCTGGGAAGAAAAGAAGATGCCAGAAAACCAGACTTATCCTGTATTTGCACCTTTTGCAATGGCAAATCAGTGCCCACAATAAGACATCCCACCTTGACACTTACAATAGGTGTCCAGCCACAAACCTCAGTGTCACCTGCTTCTCGCTCTTCTTGCACAAAACACATCATACCTCCAAAGGTCTACATCCAGGACACTCGGACACTGGGAACTGTCAGGCTTGAAAGAATGGATCTCTGTTTTATAATGAATAAATCTGTTTTATAACAAAACAACATCAAGAGCAGCAGAAACAAGAAAAAATGACTCAGGAAGTACCTACATTTCCAAATATTTTGTACGTAAAGAAAATCAATGACCAGAAACATCTGCCATCCCAGTCAAATCCCACTGTCAAGGCTTAGCTAAATAAATCTGTTTTGTGAACTACAAAAGTAGGCTAACGTATTTTATGAGCATGTGCTAGGTGAAGCAGACCTGAAAATTCACAGGACAATGATGTGTTTTGATTGGCAATATTTGAAATAGATGCCATGGGTCTCAGATGCCCTGAATATACTTTATTCTTACAACTACCCTATAAAGACAATATTATCATCCCAATTTTACAGATAAGAAAACAGATCAACCCTGGCTGGCATGGCTCCATGGACTGAGTGTTAGCCTGTGGACCAAAGATCGTAGGTTTGATTCCCACTCAGGGCACATGCCTGGGTTGCAAGCCATGTCCCCCTTTAGGGGTATATGAGAGGTAATGAATCAATGTTTCTTTCACACATCGATGTTTCTATCCCTCTCTATCTTCCTCCTTTCTGCTCTGAAAATAAATAAAATCTTTAAAATATATAATATTTTAAAAGAAAAAAAAAATAGATCATGGAGATTAAAAATTTACCCCAAAATCATAGTCAGTTTGATTTCAGTACACCCATTATTTCCTCTATGCACTAAGAAAGGGCATCTGATATGTGGATGTTTCTCTCCCTATCCTTTCTCCCATAGGCACTGGTCAGAGCAGGGGCATTCAAGCTGCTCACTATCTGGCAAGGTGGCAATTCCCTCTATCTACTGACTTCACCAGATGAAAGGAGAGTAGAATAGTTGCAGGGAGAACTGAGGAGGGAAATCACAATTGAACTCCAGTTCAAAATTAGGAGCCTGGTTTTGGAAAACATACAGTGATTCACTCTTTAATTCCTGGGCCTCTGTGCCTCAAATGGCTGAAACAGAACTGAAGATAGAATCCAGAAATGAATTCAAAACTCAACCCTACCTCTTGTAAGCTGTGTGAGTATTAGGTAAGTCAGATAAAACTAACATCACCAGGTTGCCATGAAGTTTAAATGAAAATGTCTATAAAATAGTTGCAAAAAGCAAGCACCCACTAACAAATGGTACTAATCACTAATATTATTGGTGTTTATGGGCACACATGTTGTAATCATTCCAACCTACGTCTGAATCTAGATGAAGCCACTTCCTAACTGGGTAATTTTGGGTGAGGTACTCCACTTTCCTAAGAATCGACATTCTCTCACCAGTAAAATGGCCATTGTGCTCATCAATGGGCACAATTGTTAAAATTCAATACAAATGTTGCTAACAAGGAATTATTACTGAATGCATATTTATGTCAGACCACTGGGCCAAACCTTTATATTCACAATCATTAGTATGGGGATAAGCTTTCACAGTCCTTATCTACTTACTTACTAGGTAGGTATTAGTGCACAGCACTCAGGAAGTACTTAATAATGGTGGCTTCCAGCGATAGCACACTTGATAAGTAAGCACTCCTGCACCTGGGAGCTAGGCTGCAACAAGATACCAGTCTTGATTGGCCAAATGCACTGCCCCAGCTCCTGCATGTACCTCTTTTCCATTCTTTCTCCCCTATCAAAGCCACCCTCCTGATCAGTAAAAACCAACAGAAATACTGTGAGCATGCAGGGCTGGCAAGTGACCTTATGAATCCTGGACCAGCTCCATTGCCTTAGACAAGACTACAAAAATAGATAACAAATCTTTTAAGGGGAAGTGGGGAGCAGAACAAATCTATTTTAAAGATTTGTTCCTCCCTTTTACAATCACAATGTGCTTCACAAGTGCCCTGATTTTGGAATTTCCACTGCCATCTCTGCCCTTGGATTTGGCCGCCTTCCACATCTAATTTTGATTTTTCTTGTTTGCTGAATAGGTCTAGCCAAGGCAAAGACAACTAGATGGCATAAGAATAAAGGAGATTTATCTTTTTAAGAAGGATCCCTTATAAATAATTCCCTGAAGAAATCTTGAAATAACTGTGGACAAGAATTGTCATCCAATTTACAATACTAACATAAATACAAAAAAAAAAAAAAGAAAAAGAAAAGAAAGAAAAAGTAGGCCAATAAAGGCTACACATGAATCCCCTGGGAAATTAACAATGGGCACAGCCTGTTCAATAGCAACCTAAAGATTTATTTGCTTAACATTTTGATGGCCTAACAGTATCTTAACCTGCAGCCAAGGTCTTTAGCAGAGAGACTGCTTGTCAAAAATGCTCTTAAATGGCATCACTAATGTTTTATCATTAAATGCCTATGAGAGAATAAATTTACTGGCCCCTCTGTGCCAACTAACTCATCAATAGCAGAAAACAGTATGTTTCCAAAGGCTTCAGACCAAGTGGGACAACAACTTAGAAACAGGAAATGAACCAGAAGGCTACATATCCAGAGTACTGGCTCCCCAGAGAACATGACAACAGACCTTCAGTCAAGACCAGTGGCCCTGCCAAGATACTGTGGAGACCGTCTAGCCTAGCTCTTTCTAAACCTAGATACTCACCAACAGGCACCAACACAAGCCCATATGTAACCATGCACACTCATACACACATGTTCACAAGCCATTTGTTAAAGCATTAAACACATCTGTCATGACAAATGAGCAAGAGAAAATGTGTGCATGACTTAAGATACATTTTCCCTTTCTTTTATTATCAGATCTGTGACCTTTATCAGATGCAGGCTAACTCAGAAAATAATATTTTATTAATGGCCTATCATATTCCTTGCTGTTAATCCACAATATGTAACCAAACCTAGCATGCCAATACTAATTAGAAAATATGTAGGAACAGGCATAGACAACAAATATTCCACAAGATTGGAGAAGTAGTTTAAAAGAAAAAAAGCAGACCATGGCCATTTGCACTTATGATTGTGAGGTCCAAGTGCCTGAGTTAACCTTTCAACCTGACAACGTGGTTTGGTATGGCCAACGCTACTCTCACTAAGGAATGTTTGTGGACTAACGTGCGTGCCCTCCAGCAAGGCATGTAGGGAAGTGAAAATCAATCACACACTGGAATGAGAGGAAGCCCTTAACAATCACATGGCAGTTATAGGAACTGGAACAGAAAGATGTCACAGCATTGTACACAGAAAAAAAGGGACAAGAAAGCAATTTTGATTAATGTAGACACAGGTTACGTATCTACATGTCACCTGTATATAACAGAGGCTAAGTAGTGGGAATCAAGGTGATTTTTATTTCTCCTCTTTTACTTACCTATAATTTCTTTCTACAATTAACACAGATGATCTCTGTGATAGTTACATGAACTGCAAATAGTAACAAAGAAAAAAAAATACACATCTCATATTAACAACTTGGGGTAACTTATTTTCCAAATTTCTTAAGGTGTTGGCTACCTGACATGTTAACTCAGAGGTCAATTCTCCCAGGTTAATGTTACTGAGGTTTGTTGTTTGTTTGTTTTGGAATGTGGGGCATATATATGCTTGTGCACAAGTGTTTAGGCATTTACCAAAAAACAAAAAACAAAAAAACAAACAATTCCAACATACAATGTAGACGGTGTTAACTAGCAGTCTTTCTCTAAAGTCAGGCAAAATCAACAAGGTGTTAAATATCAGAAAAATCCCAGGATATGTATAATTTTTGAGGCCTTCACTATAAAAACATCCATAAATGGTTATAAAAATTATGATTTATCTTTAGATATATTGTAACTATATACATGCAGCACATATGTCCACTTGTACCTGGAAATAATGTCAGGAGTCTAAATGTGAAGGCCCATTATTGGTCCCTCCACAGCCACTCTGATACTAGGAAAAAACTGCTACTAAATAATCTTAAAAGCATTTGATGGTAAGTGCTATAAATGTGTCCTTAACCATTTGATTGAAACTAAGAAAAGAAGGAAGAGGAGGGTGGGAAGCAGGAAGCACTGCTCAGACCCCTGGGATGTCACATATTCCCAGGGCATGGCTCCTTGGACATCTTATTTACATTTAACTTAGGCTGAACTTCAGTCTAGCAGCTCAACATTTACTTCAAAGGAATGTGACATCAGTTTCCACATCAACACCAACACAGAAGCCTTTTAGAGCACCTTGCTCGGGGAACCTATTCCCCAGGGAAGCAACCAGAGGGTATTAACATGAAAGCGAAAATACTGGTGAAGGGCAAACATCTACCCAAGACCAACTCTTCATAAGTTCTTCACCCATCTGGCCAAGTAGAAGGCAGTGTTCTTATTGGTGGTGAAGCAGGAATGATTTCCCCTCCACTCTCCAGGTCAGACTCCAAGCTTTGTGGCAATGAAAACAAAATAATTTTTGACTGGGAAAACACATAATTGTTCCCTGCACTTGGTTGTTTACAGGAGGTTAGAGAGGCCTTGTTATAGCTATCCAAGCAATCCATGTATTTCTTAAGTCAGTCCTTCACTGTAATCAACTTAGGACACAGAATGGAGTCATCTTTGGGAACCTCAAGTCAGGTACTGCACATTAAGTGGAGAGCTGTGGCTTTATCACAACCAGGTTCCACTCAGGTTAGTGATTTGCCAGCACTGTGCCGGATAACAGGGACTGCGCTCTCTGCACAGCAATGTGTTCCTTCATTCATTGTGCACCTGCTCCACACCGCTTTGGGCACAGCTTGGCGCAAGGTTTTATATCTTGGCTCCCAAAGGAGAAGGACTGCTGCCAAGTTTCCTTTAGAATTTGAACCACACTGAATATGAAAAGTAAGCAGTGAGAGTCTTGAAAAGTCTCTGATAATGGTCCATAAATTTCACTTACAAAATTAGCCAAGCCTTTAGGTCAGTAGAAGGAGACCTGTCCCATTAGGTATGATTTTCAGGGTTACTTTACCATCCATGCTTCCAAGGTTTCTATGACTTAGAGAAACATGTTTATAATAATGTCTACATGTAATTTTATTATCCATATAATGCAGCTGACACCAAATGGCAGTCTATGTGCTAAATCCAGCCAGCTGAGAAATTTTTGGTCTGGCTGACAAAGTGCTTCCAATTCTGTTAAAAAACCGAGTTGCCAAGCAATCTACATATCCGTCAGTGGATAATGGATACAAATACTGGGTATAAATACATTGTACACAATTGTATGAACACAATTATTCAGCCTAAAGAAGGGAGGAGATTCTGACATATGCAGCAACATGGATGAACCTTGAGTATGTTATGCTAAGTAAAATGAACTTGTCATAAAAAGACAAACATGTCATGATTCCAATTATATGAGCTACCTAAATGAGTCACATTTATAGAGACAGAAAGTAGAATGGTGGTTTCCAGGTATTGGGGGAGGGAACATGCAGAGCTGTGCAATGAATGGGTAGTTTGTTTTGAGGAATGAAGAGTTCTGGAAATTTATGTAAAAATAGTGTAAATGTGTCTCATACAGTTGTACACTCAGTGTGAATGTATTGCGACTGAATTGTACACTTAAAAATGGTTAAACATGTAAATCTTATATGTATGTTAATGCAATTAAAAATAATTAGTGGTCTTAAAAAAGTGGAGAAGTCCTAACACTGGCCTGCACAGCTCCCAAGTCCCCACCATCCCTGCTGTCACTCTCCACAGCACACTTCTTGTCTTGAGTCAGGAGTTCCCAGCAGGAGGGTGCAGAAGGCTTGTGTACATCATGACTCTTAGTCCCAGGTCTAGCCAGAGCACTCAACCAATACCCACAAGAGCTGGGAATGCCCAACAAAGGGTACCACCTCTTACCAGGACCAGTATATTAGAATTGCCTGTTTTATGAACACATGAAGCCTAATGCTAAATGGCTGGAAATTTGCAAGCCAGATTGTTCAACAGCTATAACTAAAACCAGCAGGTTGGGGGCTCACTAAAGATGAAAACCCCTGAGCTTTCCCAGCTCAATAATACAGGCCCTCACTGCAGGGGTGAAAACAGACCTCCATTCTCTGAACACTGAAGGACCAGTCTCTGAGCAGAAGTTCTGAGCCTTGTTTTGTCCAGAAGGCATATCAAGGTCAATTCACAGTGATGGTCTCAGTGGTTACTAGCAACCCAAACATCCTTTTCCCTCTCCTTGGTGACTAATGGACCATTGCAGACACCTATCTAGAGATAATTTCCTGTAGCCTATTTGCCTACCCCTGCCCCAACCAAGGATCGTGTGTGAAATGTATATAGGAAAATTATGTTTATATAGATTCATTTTATATAGGCAATCTTTTGTTGTATTGAATTAGTATAATAATAGAAGTTACTTGAAAAGTCCACTTCTGAGCAGCGTCCGTATTATTTTATATCTAATTGTGGAGACTGAATATAAAGCAATTTGCAGGTCTTAGGCCCTATACATTTGACAGAAAGGTAATACCTACCAACTCTGCCTCTCTTCACTTCTCACCTCCTCAGCAGAGAAGCATTTACAAAATATGTGGAAATGATTTTCATTGGCAAATAATGAATGATATCCAGTATTTATGACAGTGTCACACAATGGAACTCTCCCACCCAAATGACCAATAAGACCCTAAATTAAATAAAGAAAAAAACATGCTGGCATTGACAGCCCTCCAACATGTGACCCAGGAGGCAGAACTGATGTGCCTCTGTCAAAATACTAGAGCTGAACTCTTGAGATCTGGCTGAGAATCTAAATACCTTACATCTGCTTAGAAGCCTATAAACTTTCTCAATCTCAGTTTCCAGATCTGTAAAATAAGGCCAGTGACCCCTGCCCACCTTCAAAACTTTCTGGAGGTTCAAACCAAACTTGGATATTAAAAGGTTTTTAAGTATGAAGCAAAGGACACATTTAATGGAAGTCTTATAAAAAACAAAAACGTGAAAATAATGAAAATTTTCATCAATGGATGAGTAGAATTGAAAAATGTAGTAAAACATGTATATACTGGAACATTATTCAGACCCCAAAAGGAAGGAAATCGACACATGCTACAAAGGATTAACATCGAGAACATTATGCTGAGCTCAATAAGCCTCTATGAAAGACAAATATTAGGTAATTCCACTTATATGAGGTACCCTGGAAAGTCAAATTCAGAGAAACAGAAAGGAGAACTGTGGTTTCCAGCAGATGGCAGGGGAAGGGAGTAAGGAATTATTGTTTAATGAGAAAATAATTTCAGTTTAGGAAGATAAAATAGTTCTACAGATAGATGCTTGTAGTGCGTGCACAACAGTGTGAATGTACTTAATGTAACTGAATTGGTCCCTTACCATGATTAAAGTGGTAAATTGTGTTAGTTACAGGGTACGTGAGATAAAGTGGCAATAACTTTACATCTCCTTATTTCACGTGCTTCTTATTAATTTGGAAAACTATGTTTCCAAGGTTATGATTTAACATCATTGTTTCAGATATAAAGTATTAAATTCTGAGAGCAACCATCATGTTGAAGGAATATCATGTTAGAGCAACCATCATTTCTAGACTGTGTGCAGGGCCAACTGCTAAGGAAATTGCGGACTTTAATAACATCCCTTAATGTACAGTTTACAATGTGAAGAAGGTATATGATGTTGCTCCTGATGTTGCCACACCAACAAGGAAAATGCATAAGGTATGCAAGGATGGCACAAGTCCAGATATTGTACACAGAATCTAAGAGATCATCAATGAAAATCCAGGAAAGCCAATATGCTCCATAGCAAGAGAACTGCAGATGTTGGATGCAACAGTTTGCAAAATTATTGCTGAAAATATCAGATACAGATCATATGTTCTTAGAAGAGGCCAGTTTATGATACAGCAGACAAAGGAAAGGCACTTTGAAAAAGCAAGGAAACGACTAACAATATTGAAAAATCCCCCCCTCCTGCCAAAAAAAAAAAAAAAAACCCTCTGATTTTCTTATCCAATGAAAAATAATTCTCAATAGGAACAAGTACTCAACAAAAGAAACAACAGGTGACTCTGTGAGAATCTTAATGAAGTCCCAATTGTCATGAAAACAAAATTTCCTGCTCCAGTGATGGTGTCAGGTGTTGTCAGCAATGAAGGAGATATCATGACCTTGCATTTGTTTCCACAAGACTTAAAGGTGACTGCTGATGTTTACCTTGACATTTTGAGAGAAGTAGTTGCACAGTGGATGAAGCAAGTCACAAATGGATGTCATTTATCTTCCAACAAGATGGTGCACCAGCACGTAACACCAAAAAGGTGCAAGAATGTCTCAGTGTCAATGTTCCTGAAATCTGGTCAAAGGAAATATGGCCACCAAGTTCACCAGATACAAATCCTTTAGACTGTTATGTATGCAGCATTTGTGAAAGAAGTTAATAAACAACCTCATTCCAATAAAGAGGCTGTTAAAGCCAAGACTGAAAACATGATGATGACCATGGATAAAGAAAAGTTAATTAAAGCTTGCTCAAGATTCCCAAGTTGAATTGAGCCTATTATTGCAGCAAATGGAGACTTTTTTGAACAAATTAAAAATTAATGACTATGTTTACATATAAGAATAAATTTATTTCAAAACATAACACTTTTGTGGTATGTTGTTTATTTTATTAAAATTTTGCCACTTTATCGGGTGCACCCTGTATATTTAAACACAATAAAAAGTTTACAAAAAACCTACCTCACTTATAAAAATGAATATGTAAGCATTATAGAATCAGAAAATACAGAAAAATTAAAAAGTAAATAAATAAATCCCCCACAACTCAAATAACCACACTCATTATATTGGTTGATTATCATCCCATCTTAATTTTCTTTTAAGATCCAAGATGCAAAATTTTCAAGCAAACTTGGTAAATTTGACTTGTACTATTTTCACTGAAATACTCGGATGAGATAAGACAAGGAGGGAATCGCAGCATAAGAAGAAAGGTGAGAGACAATTCTCCCTCTGGACACAGAGGTGAGCTCCTATTATTTCTACAAAATTACTTAAGGAACACATTTAATCAAATTGGATTAAAAGATAACAATGAAATAAAGTCATTACAAACTGATTAGAATTTAAAAGCTGTACTAACAAATAAACAATACTAAATACTAGGAAAGGTCTTCTACCTATAAGAGTTATAAATCAGATAAAACATTCTGAAATGTTTATAAATGAATTTATATGAGGTCTAGGACTTGTTCAAAATAATCCAGTGACCAGAGGAGTAAACTGAAGTAAACGCTCAGATGCAAGAGGAAAGAGGAGTGATCAACAGTGAATAATTGTTAAAATAGGTGATGGATACATCTAGAGTAGATTGAGTACAACATTCTTTTTACTTTTGGAGTGGGTTGAAACAAACCAAGCTAACAACAGAAAACAGAACAAGATACAAAAACATTTTCTACCATCACATTCCATTTCCAGCTGTCTGGTTGCTGCCGTCTATTTTAAATTCTGGGGTTCAAAAGAACTACTAATTTTTAAAAAAGATTTTATTCATTATTTTCAGAGAGAAGGGCAGGGAGAGAGGCAGAGAGGGAGAGAAACATCCATGTGCGGTTGCCTTTCACCTGCCTCCAGCTACAGACTTGGCTTGCAACCTGGCTTGCAGCCTGGTTATGTGCCCTGACTGGGGATTCGAACCAGCAACACTTGTGTTCACAGGCTGGCGCCAATCCAATGAGCCTCATCTTCCAGGGCAAACTACTAATTTTTAAAAAAGCATGTACACCAAACTGTCCGATGCTGAATAACCAATTCAATTTTGCCAACTGTATCTGTGGTAAAGTGGATCTACATGTTTTGAAAAATCAGGTGCATTTACTAAGTTTGTTTCCTTAAAGGGAAGAGATAGAAAGGTCACTTCTTTTCCTGGAGACTTATAAACTAGTTTGCTTTTTATTGGTTTTATTAAAATTAAACATGAAATATGTTCCAGCGGATGAAATATTCAATGCACCTACTCACATTAGGAATTAACTGCTTAGAAAATTCCATTTCAAAAATCACAGTGTTTGAAACTATAGGACATTATTTTATTTTTTACCCTTTTAATTAACTGCATGTGAACTATTTTGTCTAACTTTGATCAAGGCAACAAAAAGATTTAATAGAAAATTTTCCTCAAATTTTGTAGGTTGGAGAATGTAAGAATGAAATAAGTGTTCCTTAAATGTTTTTTAAAATGATAAATACATATAATGAAGGCCTGTCACTCAAAGAAAAGTGTGTAGTGTTATTTATAAGACCACTCAGATGACCTTTAATTAAATCCGTAAGGTAATATTTCAGAGGGCTTTATTAAAAATAGTTCTACTTAATAAAGTTGTGACATGTACCCACCAAAAGTAATGATTATTAGAATATACCATGAGATTATCACCAAAAAAATGTAACTAATCAACTTCTTTGAGTAATTTTTAGGGTTCTATATTAGAGGTCACAGGTCAAGGAATACAGCAAGAATGTCTGAATTTCAAAAGGCGTTTGGTAGGGTTTTCCCAGGATATCCTCAGTAAGGGAAGAGCCATGGTGAATAGATAACCACACCAAAAGGGTATTGATTAACGGATCAGTTTTGAGAGATATCACCAATCTCCAGATTTGACTTTGTCCCATTCAATAATATACACATTTTAAATGAAAACACAAATGGCATGCTGATCAAACATAGCTCTAAGACGGTTCTGATAACTTGATCCAAAAGGGAAGATTTAAAATCATTGTATCAGTTTAGGCAAATATACCCAACCTCACAAGAAAAATTAAAAAACGTAAGTCCTGCTCCTCAGGTGAATAAAAAGAAAAAAATATATTCCACATATACACAAATTGACAAAAGAAATACTTAGGAAAGGAGACAGAAGGAAATTATCCTGCAACAGTGAAATTTTATAAAAAATGAGGAAGGTATTAATCCCATTTAATTTTGACTAATGAAGATGAGGTAAATCAGACAGGTTTATAGTATTGAGTACTTACTATGTGCCAGGCGCCATCCTTAACACTTTACAAGTATTATCTCATCAATTCTACCCTATAGGTTATACAGAGAGATTTGATTAAGATCACTGGGGAAAAACAGGAGAGGTTGCTTTCCTTCCCAAAGAACCAGACCATGAGAATATTAAACTGGTTCAATAGCTTTATAATGGATTCAACATTATAAAGCCCCGAACCAGATTGCTTCCCCCTAACTTACATGGTTTCCTGAATTTTAGCCTACCCATGAATTTCAAATTAGGCTTGCACATTTTTTTTTAAAGTAAACATATTACAGATATACGAAGGCAAATTATTCTGTCCCTTTCCCTCAAATACATCCCAAAATAACCAAGGTAAACATGCTGGTGTTTATATTCACTCCTTTCATACAAAGCTATATAAACATATAGTTTTTCTTTTTATTCTTTCCAACAAAAATAGAATCAAACTGTATATTAATGCCCAACAATATCTCACATGAACACTGTTATAAAATTCTAAATAAAATATTAACAAATAAAATCCAACAAAAAGTAAAAAAGAATAATGAATCATGGCCAAGGGGGTTATCCCAGGGATACAATATTGGTTTAACATAAAAATCTATTACTATAATTTGCCACAGTAATAAATTTAGGAAGAAAAACCATATGATCATCTCAATGGACACAAAAAAGCATTTGACAAACTTCGACATTGATTACTGATTTAAAAAAAAAAATGTAAGGCCGTCAGTGGTCAGAAGGAAAGGGGTTGGGCTGAGGGTGGAGGCAGAGGCAAGAAAGGGGAGCAGCTTAGACAAGAACCTAGTATAAAGGAACCATGGACATGGACAACAGGTGGGATTGACCTTGGGGGGAATGGGTGGGTGGGGAGGGGGACAGAGGGGAGCAAAAAAGGGGATGGATGTAATACAACAACAATAAAATAAAAATAAAAAAAAAATAAATGTAGCCAACTATAAATAGTAGGAACTTCCTTGGCCCAATAAAGGGACTCTGAGATAAACCTAACACCATACTCAATACTTAGTGGTTAAAGACCAACAAGACAAGGTATCTTTTCTTCCCCCAATTCCATTCAACATTTTCTAGAGATTCCAGCCAGTACAACAAAGGAAGGAATTAAAAGCATCCAGATTGAAAAAGAAAGATGTAAAACTGTATTTTGTTTTCAGAGAACACATTTATTTATGTCAAGGGTAGGAAAACTGCAGCAGTTTTTGTAAATAAAGTTTTACTGGAACACAGTCACCAAATTCATCAGCCCCCTCCACAACAAAAGGGAAAAATTGAAGACTTGCCATAAAGACTCACAAATCAAAAATATTTACTGCCTGGCTCTAAAAAAAAACCTGCAAACTTCTGGTCTACATAGGAAATCTGATAAAATCTGCAATACAACTGAACTAATTTTAGCAATATTTCAGAATATAAGATCAATATACAAAAATCAATTTTATTTCTATATACTTATAATCTGTAATCAGAAATTAAATATTTAAAAACATTTGCAGTAGCACCAAAAATTTTTAAAATACTCAGAGAAAATCTAATTAGGGATGTGAATGAACTACATAATAACTAACAATTTACTGAAATTTAAGAAGATATACAGGGCGCACACAATCAATTGGCAAAATTTTAGTAAAATAAACAACACACCACAAGTGTTATATTTTGAAATAAATTTATTCTTATATGTAAGAAACATAGTCATTATTTTTTTAATTGTTCAAAAAAGTCTCCATTTGCTGCAATAATAGACTCAATTCAACTTGGGAATCTTGAGTACCTTTTAATTAACTTTTCTTTATCCATGGACATCATTATGTTTTCAATCTTGGCTTTAACAGCCTCTTTATTGGAATGAGGTTGTTTATTAACTTCTTTCACAAATGCTGCATACATAATAGTCTAAAGGATTTGTATCTGGTGAACTTGGTGGCCATATTTCCTTTGACCAGATTTCACGAACATTGACACTGAGAAATTCTTGCACTTTTTTGGCATTCTGTGCTGGTGCACCATCTTGTTGGAAGATAGAATGATGTCCATTTGCAACTTGCTTCATCCACAGTACAATTATTTCTCTCAAAACATCAAGATAAACATCCTGGATCTTCATTGATGATCTCTCAGATTCTGTGTACAATATCTGGACTTGTGTGATCCTTGGGTACCTCATGCATTTTCCTTGTTGGTGTGGGGACATCAGGATCAGCATCATACACCTTCTTCACATTGTAAACGGTATGTAAAAAGATGTTATTGAAGTCTACAATTTCCTTAGCAATTGGCCCTGCATATAGTCCAGAAATGATGGTTGCTCTAACATCATATTCCTTCGACATGACAGTTGCTCTCAGAATTTAATACTTTATATCTAAAACAATGATGTTAAATCATAACCTTAGAAACATAGTTTTTCAAAATTAATAAGAAGCACGTGAAATAAAGAGATGCAACGTTATTGCCAATTCATCACGTGCACACCATACTCTGTTCATGGTCAATATTTTTAAATGTCGATTCTCTCTATGTATATTTCTTTCCAGTCCAATCCTAATCAAAGTCCCACTATACTGTTTTGTAGAAATGAACAAACTCTCCCATCAATCAAGTAACAATTATTAATAATCCATTCAACAATAATGTTTATACATCCTAACACTGACCCTCTGGAAATTCAGTTAAAGGCACTAGGACAATCAATAGAAGGACACCAATATAGCAATGCATGTGAAATACTAGCATGCAAATTTTGAAGAAGTGCCAGAAAAACACACTAATCAAGAGAAATCATATTTTCATACAATATTTAAAAAAATCAAAACTAATACAAAAAATTCATAGTGAGCAAAATCAGTTTAGAATAAACATAGGATCAGCTAACAATACTGTACTGAGCCATACTGAAGCTGAAGGCAAAGGAGGGGGTTGGAAACAGTAGCACTGATCTTATCACTATTTAAAGTAATTAATTTTAAATATTGCATTGAAATATTACTTCTCTCAATTATTAAGTTTTTATCACCCCCTGAAATTCTGTGTCCCAGGTGAGTGGCTGACTTGCTTCCCCTAATCCCAGCTATGCACAATAGTCCAAATTGACCTTGAAAAATCTCTTAGACTTTCCATGAAATAATATAATATTCCACTCTTCATAAATTCAGCTCATTGTGTTCACTGACGGGACAGCTCACCATTTCCCCAGGTGAGCCCTGGATGCATAAGTTGGCTTACAGTGAAGGAGCCATGCTATCCACAGAATGAGTCTTTAACCAGCAGAGCCGCCCTCAGCTCAGGGAGGTGCTAAGAAGAGCCTCCTGGTCCCTGAAAACAGCAGAATCATGTCTCCCATGTCACCCTTACCCCTTGCATGGCTTCTAAAACAGGTGGAACCATTACACTATTTCATTTATGTTTATTCTTGCTTATATTATTCCTCTCTCTCAGTACCTCCCTCCCCCACTCCTCATCTCCCCACACATAGGACCTCTACAACTTGGATGCATAAATAATGTGACTCCAACTTGGCTCTGTCCAGCACGCTTGCCCACTGGCCAACTGACTCGGTCCTCAGGAACCTCAGCTCCCACAAATTTTCCACAAATCTCCCACAAATTGCTAGTGACTTCCTCCAGCTGTCAAGACGAAGGCAACTCTGACAGCCAGGTTATGTGTTGCTCTTGCTTTCCCTAAGTACCTGTACCACAAATTCATAATTTTATCCTGAGATGAAATTGCACCATTTCTGCCAGGAATCACATGGAAATGGTTTCTTTTTGCTTCTGGACATACTGTATTTGATGAAATTAGAAGAAAATCACCATACTGATATTTTCACACAAGAAGGAAGGGGAGAAAAGGAGGACAGTAAAATTCAACCAGCTATGAGATCCAATACAGGGAAGAGAGCAGAAAATGTTCCTTACAGGCTCTAAATCTTGAAGTATAAAATACCATCTCATAGTCCGCTTTGTTCGCACTTGTGGCATCTAGACAGTCACTAGCTAATTAATATAAGACCTGAGTGCCAATTCCATTAAACATATTTAAACCTAAACGGAGAGACAGTCATGGAGGGTGATGAAATCTCCCTGTCCGAGCATCTCAGTGAGAACAGGTATTTCCTATAAGCTCTCCAAAATGACCTTCATTCTTTGGGTCACTGACACAAAGCATGGACTGGGCACAGGGCAGGCCATGGTGGAAGGCAGGTCCAGTAACTATGTTCATGTAAATATCTATTAAGTGAACAATCTTGAAGTTCTCTGTTCAGGCACTGTCCAACACCACAACTGTGCAAATCTGGGAGGCACCAAGGATCAGATTCCACAAGTCTCTTCCAGGTGCTTTTCTGGGGATAACAAGTGAGGTAACAGGTTTAGCAAGGCCAGGTGATTTATCTCAGGTCACAGTGACAGCCGGCTGGTGCGACCCATCACCAAAGCTCCTGCCAAGGAACCATGATGCGTCCATTGTCCTGGGGTCGCACCATTTGAACCCAAGGTTGGCGCAAGTTTCTCATGTAGTCTCTCTCTATGATAATGGGAGTATGGTCCCTCTCCCCATTGCAACAAGATGTGCCACATTGCACAAGTGGCTCCAGAAATGCAGCAGGAGTCGCAAATGTCCCCTCCTCTGAGATCACAACAGGGAGAAATGTGGATGTAGAGTGATTCATAAAAACTCACTCAGTACTGGTATATAAAAAAGTCAATGATACAAGTTCAAGTGCACTCTTTCTTCATTAGTCAATGTATCTTATTTTTCTCATTATAAAACTGTAATTATATCACAAGGCTGCTAACTCCCTGAAATTGCAAAATCTTTTTCTTTTGGTCTATCCCTTATCCCAGTCTGAATCTAACAGTGTATAAACATTTTCCTGAATAAATGAGAAGATATATATATATATATATATATATATATATATATATATATCCTAAAAACATGGGAAAATATTAAAAATGAAAAATCTCCCATCATTTTACAAAACAGAGGTTTATAGTTACATTTTAGGATTTTCTGTTCAGAATGTATTCAGTCTAATTTGAGATTAGACTATATATCAAATTTTGTATCCTTTTTTGCCAACTAACATTATATCTTGCTTTTAATTTTAGCCTTCCTTCCCTTTGGTTCTCTTTTCTTCAACTCAAGTGCATTTGTAGCTCAAGTCACCAGAAATAAGTAAATCAATATACAGTGATTCAAAGTCATAAAACACCAGAAGTTGGCGGAGTTAAACACTTTGGAACCAGTTCTTCCTCACTCCTAAAACAGGTCATTTTCTTTTTCAATTAACAAGTCAAGAAACACCAGGACCACTATAGTCATTCAACTTTGTAGTATTCTTTGTGTAGAAAAGATGTATGTCTTTCTACTAATGTACAGATAAAGAATAGAACTCAAGGACAATAACAAAGCTGTGGTAGATAGCAATCTTGGGTATGAGATTACTCAAGCACTTCTAAATCCTAAAGACTTTGAGAATCACAGGTTCCATCATTTTCACAATGTGCACATTGGTTTCTAAATATGCATTGTGCACTTCAATTCAGCAGACTTCCTTTTCAATATCTCTGCTTGGATACCTAATACACAGTGAGATGCAAAATTCTAAATTTGAATAATCTTCCCCTTCAACCTGCAACCCACCCACCTCATCTCATAATGGTTCCACATTTCCTTTTGTCTCAGAACAAAAATCATGATGTCATCTTTTCCTCCTCTTTTTCTCACACCTCCCGCAAACCCCTACTTTCAGAATTGACCCAGAATCTGACCACCTCCTATGCTTCCCGGGAGGCGTCCATCCATCACTGCTCACCTTGATAGCAGCATGAACCTATCTGGCCTTTCTGCAATCATGCTTGTCTCCTCATAATATTCACAGACCATCCAGAATCCTCCTGTCCTTTAAAATGTAAAGGCAACTAAGTGGCAGGATGAGGGATTTTTTTTTTTTTGAGTAAAACAATGACGATAGACTCCGTATCTTGACTGTGACAGTGGTTAAATAACTGTGTGTATTTGTTAAAGCTCCTAGAACTGTGTACCCGTTAAGGGGAAATTTTCCTATATGTTACAAAAATTAAACCAAAAATATAAATCAGACCACAGTTCTCTGTTTAAAACCTTTACAGTTAAAAATTAAGTTTGTATGTGACCCAATTCCCTATCGTGTCTTTAACATCATCTTCTAATGCCCTTTCTCCTCTTTATCCACTCTGGTCCAGGCACATCGACCCCTGGCTGCTCCTCAAACAAGTGACTGTCCCTGTAATGTGCCCCCACAACCTCCCAGATACTTGCAAGGTTAACATCCTCCACTGCACCTCTTGAACAAATGTCACCTTCCCAACTCATCTGCCATCAACATTCCCAATACCTCTTACCTTGCTCTAATTGTCTTCATCATTTCATAGCTTTTATCAATTTCATACATTCCATATTAATAACCTACTTATATTTTGTGGCCATTGTCTGACTCTCTATTACCTGTCCCTATGCAGGGTCTAAGCTCCTGAAAACAATCATTTTTCTTTTGTTAATCAATATATTCCTAACAGAAGAGTGCTTAGAAGGGGGAAGGGGAGAAGGAGACAAAGAAGGGGAGCAATTTAATCAAGGAACTAGCATGGATGACCCATGAACATGGACAACAAGTGGGATTGACTATGGGGGGAAATGGGAGGGTGGGGAAGGGGAGAGCAGGGGGAATGGGATGAATGTAATACATTAACAATTAAATTAAATTAAAAGAGGAGTGCTTAGAGTAGGTGTTTAATAAATATCAATTAAATATCAATTGAATGAATGAGCAGACACAAAGGTACCTACTATATGTGAGGCATTGCACTAGACCCCTATACTAGATTAAAAATGTAAAATGACACTTAGGCTTGTTTTAAATAAATGGGTTGGGCTACACAGTCCCCAAGTAACCCCCTTTCTTCACAGCTCACAAGTTCATTGCAAATGAATGTTGTAAATACTATTATAGGCTACAGCAGAATGGAAGTTCCCCAAAATCAGGGATCTTTGTCAGCTTCCTTGCTACCATCTTCAGTCTCAAGAGTGTGTGGCATGTAGTAAAGCATTCAGTATCCGGTGAATGAGAAAGTTCCCCGTGGACAAGAAATAAAGCTCTTGTCGGTTCTGAGCTTCTGATTTCCCTGCTGCACACAGAAGAAGGCCAGGCACAGGGCACCCAGCCCTGGGTCTGCTCTGCAGAGTCTCCTAATGGCAACAGTGTATAGACTTCCCTCAACATCATTGAGAATATTAGTGAGCAGGATGACTTTAAGCATGTCACAGAAGCACTTAACTTCAGATGACAAGTCCTTTGGAATTCCTATTGGGTACATCACCTCAGAGAGAGGCCCACCAATGTTGACATGGATTCTAGGCATGAGAACCAGGTCAAATAACAAGCTTTTCCAGAGAAACTGCTGGTGTTTTTCTTTGTATTGTGAACTTGTGGCCTCATTTCTTCATCTTAAACTTCACAACAAAGTTGCCATGAGCCCAAATATCCAGGAAAGAAGACTTGGCTATCATTTATCCCCCAAGGTCCTCTGCTCCACAGGAACTCTCAAAGGCTTTGCATCCATGCGTATGAATTGTTCAAAGATAGATATGCCTCATTTGCAAGTGACCAGTACCATGAGGTAAGACTTCAGCTTCTACAACCACAGTCACATGTAGTCTCTCAGCACTGTTCAGTGTGAACAATAGGTGTAATTTTAAATTACATATATAATATTAAAAAGAAGTAAAAAAGAACAAGTGAAATTAATTCAATAATCTATCTACTCTGACTCCATATATTCAAACTGCTATAATTTCAACAGGAAATCAATAAAAAATATTAATGATATATTTTATCTTTTCTCATTCTTAGTTTAAAAAGATCTGGTGTATGTTTATTTTACATTGACAATCTCTCTCAGTTCAGACTGGCCACATGAGAAATGCTCCAACAATTACATGTGGCTCATGGTGACCATATTGATAACGCAGGCCTAGATGTTAAACACTTTGTTTTTCAGAATGCTATTGTTATTCTTGAATTCATACCATTTAAAGATATTATAATTGATTTTAAAAACTCTTCTACGCAGCCCTGGCTGGTGGCTCAGTGGATAAGGCGCTGGCCTGCGAACCCAAAGGTCGCTGGTTCGATTCCCAGCCAGGGCACGTAACCAGGTTGCAAGCCAGGTCTCCAGCCAGGTCCGTAGCTGGAGGCAGATGAAAGCCAATCTACATTGATATCTCTCTCCTTCTCTGCCTCTCTCCCTTCCCCTCTCTCTGGAAATAATAAATAATATCTTAAAATAAAATAAAGTTAATTGTCTGAAAAGTCAGGATCAAAAAAAAAGTCTTCTAAGCTATACTGACGACACTTTCACTATTCTCAGCCCCCAAACACCTTGTTGCAAGGCAGGTAAATAAGACAGCATTGCAGTAGGAATGGGCTGCTCAGTATGGCCAAGCTAGCCTGTCGCTGTTATTTACAAATAATATATTAATATATGTGTTTCTCTGACCTCTAACTAGAATCCATTTCATTGAATTCCAATGAATTCCTTACTTTTTTTTTATGTGGTATTTCTTATCAACGATAGAGCAAGTGTGCCCTGACTGCTAGGGTTTTTGAAAAAGCTACGCCAACAGCAGCAGTAAATGGTCAAATGAACAGAAACAAAAGGAGACTGGAAGCAGGAGAAAGTTCAAGGGCATTTACTTTCTCATTATAATGGCACTCCTGTATTCCAGCATTTAACGTTCCAAGAGGTACAACCAAAATGAGGCTTAAGAAGAACAGGGCTCTTTAAGGACTTGGCATAATCTTCTAACCCAGTTTTTAAGGAAGAGGAACTAAAACACATTCAGGTTAGGTGGTAATTTACCAGGTGAGAAAGTTGCTTTGAAAATCTGTACCGAGAAGAGCTCTTGTCATTTTTTTCCTTGAAGATGAGATTATTGCTTCTACTAGCCTCTCAAAGGTGAAACGGATTACATATGAAAGGCAGTTCAATTATGTGGACTTTCCACAGGGACAGGAGTGTAAATTTGGTAGCTAGTTGGAACATAAGGTACACATCACAGAGAATATAGACCCTGACATTCTCAATCCCTATTTCCATTTTCTAAGGCCTGAGAAAGCTACTTTTGCAAAATAAAGCAAACTGGATTAAAGTTAACTTTCAGTGCAAGGTTGGTTTCAAGTATTTCTCAGCCTACAGCATGAGACATGCTAGCCCAGTTCTAACACTAACTGCTGACAAAGCAGAGACCAGTGCTGAAACTGGTGAGTCTTGGAAATTTCAGCAAGGTACCTTGCTGAAGTCAGCAATTTCTTAAAAATGGGGTCACATTATAGGAACCCAGATGCTACACCTACAGTTTTGGTTTCCTCGAGAGAAAAATGCAGCCTATTACATACCCACTATCCTAAAAAGAGCACGAAATAATTGGCAGCTACCTCCAATAGAAGTGGTTGATACACAGTGCTTGGCACAGAGCTGGGAAGCAACTGATTTGCTCTGCAAATGCTTGCAGATATCACCTTGACATGGAAGAGAAAGTTCAGAGCCTGTCATGGCCCTTTTAGCCTTTGAAAATCCATATAAAAGCAGAGAGAAGAAGAAGGAAAGCTCATGCATACCAAGTCCTTATGCCTTCAGCCTCTGTAAAATAAATTTGAAGTGTGCGAATAAAAAGATATCAATGACTGCAGCACTAAAATTAATAGAAAATGTAATAAAGGTACAACTCAGCAACTACTACTAAATTCAGTACAGTGCCTAACAACACTATATTTGTGATATTTTTGGTGATATATTTGATATTTTGGTACAAACAGTACTCATGGTTTCCTTCATTCATGTATTCATTCAGTCAGGTCATCCAAGCCTTTCAGACATGGGTACTTTGCTAGACAATGGTATCACAATGGTAAATTAAACCTGACATGAATTTGCCCTCATGGATCTTACTTATCCACGGTGAAGAAGGCAGACAAAGCCATATACATACACCTGAGTCAGCAACATTGGTTATATTTGTAATAAGAATTATCATTTAGTGAATGCCTAATATGTGTTGGGTTCTGTGCAAGGCATTAACCTAACAGCCATAAGTAATTAAGCATTAAGATAGGGTAACTAAGTCTTATATCTTGCCAAGATCGTCCAGATAGTAAATGACAGAGCTAAGATAGAAGCCCAGATTTGTCTGACTCCTATCATACACTTAATATTTGAAAATAAGATGTTGGCTCTGACTGGTGTGGCTCAGTGGTTGGGCATCATCCTGCAAAGTGAAAGGTCTCTTGCTTGATTCCCAGTCAGAATGCATGCCTAGGTTGCCGGCTGCAGGCTCAGTCTAGTCAGGGAGTGAGTGAGTGTACTAGAGACAACCAATCAATGTTTCTCTCCTCTCTCTCTCTCTC
Source organism: Noctilio leporinus (assembly GCA_004026585.1). Classification (NCBI taxonomy): domain Eukaryota; kingdom Metazoa; phylum Chordata; class Mammalia; order Chiroptera; family Noctilionidae; genus Noctilio; species Noctilio leporinus. The sequence goes on from PVIW01002291.1 coordinate 85,834, forward strand.
TCTCTCCCCCTGCCCCTCTCTCTAAGAATAAATAAAATATTTGAAAAAATATAAGATGTTTGTAAATCACACTTGAAAATAGCATCTTGATAGTTTAAAGAAATTAGGCAAATCAATGGTTAGTAGGATTGAGTGATGGTTTGTGCATGCCATTAAAACCCCTAATTGAAGAAAACCAATTTAAAATATGCATAAAGAATTGAATAGTGCTGGCTGATGTGTCTTAGTTGATTGAGTGTTGTCCCAAAAACCAAATAGTCCTTGGTTCGCGATTCACGGTCAGGGCACATGCCTGGGCTGTGAGTCTAGTCCCTGAAAGTGATGTGTACAGAAGGCAACCAACTGATATTTCTCTCTCTTTCTTTATCCCTCCTTTCCCTATTCTCTAAAATCAAAAATTAAAAAAAAAAAAAAAACAACAAAAATATTTGAATAGATAGCTCACCAAGGAAGACATACGTATGGCAAATAAGCACATGAAAACATGTCCAACATCTTTAATTATTTGGAAAATTCAATTTAAAATTACAATGAAACATCATCATACTATTAGAAAGTCTGGGGGAAATATCACAATTCCAAGTGATAGTAAAGGTATAGAACAACTGGACTCTTAAATGTCACTAAGGGAGAGTCCAGAATGGTAATCAGTTTGGAAAAAAGTTTGACAATTTCTTATAGTTAAACATATTCACCATACAACCCAGCAACCTCACTCCTAGGTGTGAGAATGAAAACTATGTTTACCACAAACCTCTCTAATCCACACTTGGTTCTTTCCCTGGAGCACTGAGTCTCTTCTCTTGCTTTGATGGCTTTATCCATAATCTCCCAAAACTGGAAATAACTCAACTGCTCCAATGAATAAACATACTATAGTACAGTCTTACAATGGGATACTATGTAGAAATATAAAGGGACAAAGCAATGAATACAAAGAAAAAACAATAGATAGATCTGAGAGTGAAAGAAGATAAATCCAAAAATTTCACACTATATGACCCTGATAACGTGACATTCAGAAAAAGGCAAAAGTTTTAAGAACAGAAAATAGAAGTGGTTGCCCAGGGGTGGAAGATGGGAGGTAAGGTTGACAACAAAAGGGGGAAAAGAAAGATGGGTGGTGACAGTTGACAAAACTATTCTGCATGCATTTGTCAAAACTCAGAATTGTATAGCAAAATGATCAAATTTTATGGTCATTAAATTCAAAGCATGAATAAAATTCACTTCAAAAAATTGTGATTTTAACATGAGAAATGAAACACCTCTCATAAATACATTAAGCTACTTAAAAATCATCTAACTTAAAGCATCTCAAACTACAAAAAGTTTTCTTAATGACAAAATGTTGAAACATGCATATTTTCAAACTGGCAAGTAAGTGACTTTTTTTTTTTTTTTTTTTTTTAACACCTTCTCTCTGGTTGGCAAGCAGCAGTTTGCTCCATCCAACACCTTCCCTCTGCGTGCTTGGAAATGCAAACAGCGGGCAGGGCATTTCTGGAATGGGGATGCAGGTTTCTCCTCAGCCTGTAATAAGTCATAAAATCTGCTGTAGCGAATGTGTGTCTTCACAGAGGAGAAACTGCCAAGAAGCTGTAATTTTCCAAAGGCTTGCTGGTTTCCCCGTAAGGCAGACACACTAAGAATAAACTGGTCAATTGCTTTGGGAGTTTCTATCCTGATCCACTGCTGGGTAAGTGCTCTGCTGCCAAAGGCCTGGTTTCAGTCCTGGATATCCTTTGTCATTCCCCAATAAGATACTATATTCTATATCTTTCTTTACCATGTGCATTCTTACTGCCACTGAGATATTAACCATGCCCTCCACTCCACTTCTTTGCACGATGTAGTGCAACACAAGGACACCAAACAGAAGCACTCAGTCAGCGAGTCATTTTACAAGTGTCTGGCAGGCTGGAGAGGAGCTCACGTTGGCAGTCAGTGCAGGGAGAGCAAGACCTCTGGGTCTCCACTCTCCATCACACACCTGGTTCTCCCCCGGGGCTGCAGGGCCTGTTCTCCCACTGTCTTTAGAGGCTCCTTTGAAAACTGTCCCTGAGTTCTGGCTCATCTGCCTCCCAAAGACTCACTAAAAGCCCCCCATTACAAGCAATTCAAAGCATGAAATGAAAATTGATGCTTTCAACTCCTGTGAAGATGAAGACAGGGAGCTGCCAGAGCCTATGTGTTCCTTCATTTTCCATGTCAGCTTTCAGGAATAGTTACCAGCAGGTTATATAAGGTAAGAATATGGACTGGCAAAGCATTCCTCCTTAAATCAGACCCCAATAAGGCAAAGCTTTTGCAGTAAAATACAAGTATAGTAGGGGGTATTAATAGCAAAAATAAAAACTTCAGAATCAACACTCACTAGAGTAAAGATGACAAGCAATTCCCTGTATATAAAGGTATTAAAATAATGAATGACTATACTCTTAACTAGAAATCAAATCACCCTGCTCAAACTGGACAACACGAATGAAACCCTCACCCCTCTACTGGTGAGATGGGCAGTTCAAGTTTCAGCTCTATGCAGTTTAAACATCTGTAAAATAAGAGGGTTGAATAAGAACAACATCTGAGTTCTCCTGCAACATTATGCTCCATAGCTCTAGGAATTATAAAAGCGCAGAGGGCAATATATTGTCTGTCTTCCACTATTAAAATATAAGTTCCATGAGAATGATCCTTGTACCCTTAGTACCTAGCAAAGTTCCTGGCATATACAGTATACGCAATACATTTTTGTTGAATGTGTGAATGAATGATATAAAAGGCAGGATAAGTTTGCTTTGCTCCATCATTTGACTATCAGGTTCTGTAATTAATATACGTAAAAATATTTACATACATAAATTGTGATTTCGTGGTAGACCTGGTAGACACAGAAAAGAGTGGGACACTGAACCTACCCTTGATGATCTAGATAGGGAAATAAGAAATGTTTGCTTGACAAAGGAACAACGTGGACAGTAAAGAGTTGGCACTGATACTACGCAATGGGTCAGAGCAGGTAGGTCACAGTGCAGTGTGCGCAAGGTGCAGTCTGCAGAGAAGACTTCCTGGAGCATACAGACATAAAGCCAAGCCTTGCTCAACTGCTCAAGAAATATTAAAAATGGCAAAAATGGGGGTCCATGACAAGAGCAGGTTATTAAATGGGGCATTGGGATAAGGTACTTCTAGACTATAATGTATTCATAAGAGACTGTGAAAACAGGTCCAAAGTTAAACTTGACATTTTGAACACCCACTTATGCCATTCCTGGGTTCGTTTATCCCACATTCTGCTGAACATCTCCATCCAGATGCCCCTATAACCTTACGGTGTACCTGCTCACTCTTCCCAGGACCCTGTGTGCCAGCTTGGGCTCCTCCCTTATCTCCAGTTCCATCTCTCGTTAAGTTCTCCTGAATGTGGGTTTCTCCCTTCCTCTTCTGCCTTAAGTTGTGCTTTCACTTTCACCATAGGTTTCCTATTGCCCTTCTTGGATGGATTTAATCCCCAATATCAAGAGTCAACAAACATTTTCTATAAAGGACCAGATAATAAATAGTTCAGACTTGGATGGTCATACAGCCTCTGTCTCAACTACTCAACAATGGCACTGTAGCCCAAAAACAACCATAAAGAATATATAAGCAACCCTGGCTGGTGGCACAGTGGATAAGGCACTGGCCTGCAAACCCAAAGGTTGCTGATTCAATTCTTCAGCCAGGGCACATAACCAGGTTGCAAGCCAGGTCTCCAGCCAGGTCTGTAGCTGGAGGCAGGTAAAAGGCAACCATACATTGTCTCTCTTCCTCTCTTCCTCTCTGCCTTTCTCCCTTCCCCTCTCTCTGAAAATAATAAATAAAATCTTTTTTAAAAAAGATTATTTCATATTAAAAAAAAGAATACATAAACAAATAACCGTGTTGCATTAGAATGCTTTAACAAAAAAGGGCAGTGAATAGAATTCTGCCCACAGACAACAGTTTGATGACCCCTACCTTGGATGACTACCACAGTACCACAGTGGTTTACAAAAAATGCAAATAGAACCATGCTATTCTCCTGCTTAACCTCTTTTAAGAATCCTACTGCCCTCAGGATAAGTTCCAGGGTCCTTGGCAGGGCATCCAAGGACATCTGTGTCTGTCCTGCTGCCTGTCCCTCCAACTCTTACCACTACACATTCAACAATCAATGACTTGATACTTCCCAAAAAATGCTAGCCTCCTGTGCCATAATTGCACATGCTGGGGCTCTGTTTGTATAAGGTTTCCACTTGTCCACTTGGCAAACTCTTTATCTGTCCTTCAAGCCCACAACAAATGTCTCTTCCATGAAACCTTTGCTCATCTGAATTCTGACTAAAATCAGGAAAGTCTCTCTATTCCCCAAGGACCTTTGCATTCTTTTATAGCATGCAATGTCATGAGACATTGAACTGTCATCGCCAGGTATGTTTCCCACCACTATCAACTTCATTGGACCCTAAATGAGGGTGAAAGCTTTATTTTGCACATCTTCTAATCCCCTGGATTTAGCAAAATATCTAGCATGTAGCTGGGTCATAGCAACTATGGTGCTCACTTGACCTTGTATAACTTAAAAGAAATCCAATTTGAGAAAATGTTGAGGGAACATTCTAACTACTGTGGTTATGCCAACGATTTAAATTCAATACTTGCTATTAAAACTTGTCCAAATGTCATAATGAACTGTTCTTTTGCAAGATGCTATAATTCAAAATTTCCTTTTTCATAGGAGATGTACTTTAAAACTGCTACTTTGCTATCTCCTCATCAGTCTTTCATTAGCTGCTTGACAATGCTAATTATGTTACATCCTCTTCCAGGAAGTGTTAAGTCCTCAAGCAATTAGTTTGTCCTACCAAACACAGGTACACCTGGTTTTATTGTGTGCCACATTTTTGCGATTTTTACAAAGTGAAGATCCTCCACCAGCAAAAAGATTACCACTTGCTGAAGGCTCAAACAATAGCAATTCTTAGCAATAAAGCATTTTTAATTAGGCATGTACGTTTTTTAGACATATTGCTATTGCAGTTAATAGTCTACAGTATAATGTAAACATACCTTTCATTCTCATGACTCACTTTATTGAGGCATTAGCTTTATTAGGGTGGTCTGGAACTGACCCCGCAATATTCTGAGGTGTACCTGCTCCACCTAGTCACCATGCCCACAATGACCAAACCTTCACACAGGGAAATTCCTGTGTCTTCCAAAGCTAAATGGAGCCTGAGGCCAGAGGACACACGAGCTTCTCAGTATAGGCTATAAAAAACTCTTTTGCCTATCAAGTTGGCAAAACTTTAAAAGATTAGATTCAGCTTTGGTAAAAATAAAGGGAAATGAATACTTGTATACACTGATCGCAATGCAAATTATACAATTCCTTTGGGGGAGGAGGTAATTTGGAAGTACTTTCCATTCCTAAATCGCACACCCTCTTAAATTCAGTGATGCCCTTTCTAGGACTTTAACCTATGAAAAGATTCATGTTTGGGCATCCAGCCCCAAGAATAAGGGCGCACCTTTCAGCACTGTTTCTAGAATTCCAAAACTGGGAAATGATCAACAAAACAAGGTTATAGTGATGTTCTCCACAAATTCAACACTCTAGGCCCACTGCCTTCCTAACAGCCCATTTCCATGTCTAATAGACATCTTAAACTCACTAAGTTCAAATGAAACTCCAGATCTTTAACCAAATGATGGCACAGCCCAGCATTCCCCATCCAGGGAATGCAGCTCCACCCTTCCAGTAGTCCAGGTTTAAAAACACCTTGGAGTCATTCTCAGCTCCTCTCTTTTCACACTCCACATCTTGTCCATCAGACAATTCTTTGGAGTATACTTTCAAAATGCAACCAATCTCTTCTTACCCCATTTCTTCCACTCCTACTCTGCCCTAGCCACCATCAGTAACAGCTTCCTAACTGTATCCTTTGCTCCCAACCCTCCATATATACATCCTTAATATGTTACCTAAGGTGAGATCTTTTCAATGCTGTTATGTAATTATCCTAATCAAGACCCCGCAATGGTTCTCATTTCTGAGTAAAGTTTAAAAGGTCCAAAATGCTTGGTATAATCTGTCTGTCCTTTCTTACAATATGACCTCTCCTTCCATATGTCTGCCATTGCTCTCCCTGTTCTAAGCCACTCTGGCCTCCCCGTGGTCCCCCAGATAATGCGGGAACCACTTGTGACACAGAACCTTTGCACAGGGCCCTTACACTTGTGCCACTCGGTATTTGTAATTCACCTAGGTGCACATGGCTCTTTCCTTTAGTCATTCAAATTTCTGCTTAAGCCCTGGCTGGTAGCATAGTGGGTAAGGCGCCGACCTGCAAACCCAAAGGTCGCAGGTTCGATTCCCCAGCCAGGGCACATAACAAGGTTGCAAGCCAGGTCTCCAGTCAGATCTTGGCTGGGGTCAGGTGAAAGGCAACTGTACCTTGATGTCTTTCTCCCTCTCTGCCTCTCTCCCTTCCCCTCTTTCTAGAAATAATTAAATAAAATCTTTAAAAAAAAATTTTTCTGCTTAAATGCTACTCTTCCCATGAGGTGTACCCTGACAACCCTATTTAAAATTAGGGCAACGTATCCTCTCTCCACAGTCTTCACTATCTTATTCTGCTCTTCTGCCCACCCTTAATATCACTTACTAGTTTCATCCTTTTCAGATTTTATTTATTTTTAGAGAGAGGGAAAGGCAGGGAAAAAGAGTGGGAGAGAAACATTGATGTGGGAGAGAAACAACTGATTGATTGTCTCCCACATGCCCCAACTGGGGACCTGGCCTGCCACCCAGGCATGTACCCTGGGTGACCTTTCAGTTTGCAGGCCAGCCCTCAACCCACTGAGCGACATCAGTCATGGTTTACCAGTTTCTAACATACAATATTTATTTATTTATTTAGTATATTACTTTTTATGGTCAGTCCACCTGATGAGAACATAAACCCCATGAGTGATCTTTATTTGTTTTGCTTAGTATTATCCCACATAAAGGTTGCTAAATAAGTATTTGCTAAATGAATACATATAGCTTAGAGTTTTTGTGAAAACAAAATGAACCAGCCCTAGCAAACAGCTATCTAATCCAGTTATCATTAGAAAGAATGAAGTAAACATACATGTCCTAATGTGGAAAGGTACCCCCATAGGTAATGTCAATAAGACAAATGAAGCTGGACTAGTGCCCAACAGTAGTTATTACAGTGTTGTTAGTAATATTGAAAAAATAAAAACAATCTATAATCTCTCCATCCAGGGAATGGACAATTAGGTTATACCAACCCTCACCTCCACACTTTGGACAACAGGTGGTTGTTACCAAGAATTATATTACATATTAAGATATCAATGTTAGGTAGAAAAGTGACTTATTTATTGAACAGGATGTAGAGTGTGATACCATTTTTTTTTTTTTTTTTAAAGAAAAAATATCTGTGTACATATTAACGCAAATAGGTTTGGAGGGAAACCAAATGAAACATATACGTAGCAGTTACTTTTGAGGAGTGAGGGCTAGTGCTTAACTTTCTACTGTATTATTCCATTTCGCTTGACTTTTTTGCAAGCAATCAAGCAAGTTTCAGTCTTGCCAACCACAATAACTTTTAAGAACAAAATTCTTACAAGTGAAAGATTTCATTTTAACTAATCATTTCAGTCTTATTCCCTATTCCCCAATCTTATTAAGACTAAATTAACATGGATTTTAATGCAAGTTTTAAGATGGTATGTGGGGAATATGAGGAGCATGGGGGTATCTGTTTTGTTTCCTGTACTGTCCTCAATACCTCAAAAGTGCCTGGCACAGAGTAAGCACTCACATATTAATAAAGAAAGTTAGTTCTTGTAGGAGATCATCTCTAGGTAAAAACAGTGAACCTAAGGGTCCAAGACGCTACAAAAAGAAATAGAAAAGGCCTCAGTAAACTGAAGTGTTAAGTCTCAGAAAAAAAAAGTTAAACATTTTAGAGGTTTTTGCTTCCCTTTCAGATTTTTATCTATAATCATTAGGTATTTTTAAAAGTATTTTACTTATTTAGTAATTTATTTTTAACGTTAAAGATTTTTTAAAAATTTTATTATTTTCAGAGAGAAGGGCAGGGAGGGAGGGAGAAAGAGAGATAAACATTAATGTATCTGGCCTTTCACCTGCCTCCAACCGTGGATCGCCATGGCTGGAGACCTGGCTTGCAATTTGGTTATGTGCCCTGCTTGGGGAATCGAACCAGCAGCCTTTGGGTTCACAGGCTGGCGCCTATCCACTAAGTCATCAGCCAGGTCATTACGTATTTTTAAAGAAGCTCTCTTTGGTTTTGTGCCACAATTAATTAGAAAATTAGCCCTGGCTGGTGTGGCTCAGTGGACTTAGCACTGGCCTTTGAACTGAATGGCCGCTGGTTTGATTCCCTGTCAGGGCACATGCCTGGGTCATGGGCCAGGTCCCAGTTGAAGAAGTGCAAGAGGCAACCAATTGACGTTTCTCTCACACATCGATGTATCTCTCCCTCTCCCTCTCTTTCTCTCTGCAAGTAAAGAAATAAACTCTTTTTTATTTATTTTTTAAAAGATGTTATTTATTATTCTTACAGAGCAGGAAAGGATGGGAGGAAGAGAGGGAGAGAAACATCAACGTATGGTTGCCTTTCATGAGACTCCAGCTAAAGACCCGGCCTGCAACCCAGGCATGCACCCTGACTGGGAATCGAATTGGTGGCTCTTTGGTTCATAGGCTGGTGCTCAATCCACTAAGCCACACAGCCAGGGTGAACTGTTTTTTTTTGTGTGTGTTTTTTTTTTAAGAAAATTATGGCACTTAATGTCTTATAGGCAAGTATTTATTGTTAAATTTGAAGATTCCCACTGATCTAATCTTTACTGCATCAAAGAAATAGATCCAGTGTGATAATTCAGGAAAGGTAGTGAGAAAAGGAGATTCTTCAATCAGAAGAATAACATCAACCTTTAAGATCAGTGAATAGAAATCTAAATGCTTTTTTATTTCCCGTAGAACTACATGATAAACACTCTAGTTTATGGAAAAGAATATGTATTATTAAATACAAAGGAAAGCTCTGTTTCCTTTTTTTTTTCCTATTTTTAAAATGATTTTTCATGGAATTGTACTTTTTGCTCTATTTTGGTAATAGCAACTTCACTCTAGGACTCAATCCAGACATCTTAGTTCCTGGTCAAAGTTCTCAATTCATCAACTCTTTGAAGTATTTACTGAACACAGGTTATGTGCTATAAGCATTGTGCTTAGAACTAGGATATAGAAAGAAAAATAGCAATATTCCCAACCCACCCCTCAAAAGTTTTAACTCACAAAATAGAGTTAAATGCACTATGCTTTTCTGTTGCGCTTTCAGGTCAGATAAACACACACATTCAAACTGTAAACATCTTTTCATTCAAGAAAGTTCAGCCCAGTGATTCATTTTCTTTCTTTAAAAAAAAAAAAGTTATTTATTGATTTGTTATAAGAGAAATAGTGAGAGAAAAAAGAGAGAGGGAGAGAAATATCACTTTGTTGTTCTACCCATTCATTGGTTGTTTCTTGTATGTACCCTGACAGGGGAGTGAACCCACAACCTTAGCATATCAGGTCAATGCTCCAAACAACTGAGCTAGTGGGCCAGGGTGCCCAGTGATTCATTTTCAAGTTCAGACCTCCCTTTACTCTCATGCTGAAGATATCAAACATCTTAGTAGAAATTAAGTAATATTTTCCCGATTTTGTTTTCACTCCTGCATCAGACAGCCCACTGAGCAGCTCAAGGACTGTACTGGGAGGGGGTGGTGCAAGTGGGAACAGACAATGTTTAGGTATCAATTCAGTAAACTATAGAGGACTGAACAAATTTAGTGTCATTGTTGTCAACATGGAACTACACATCACATGGATTTATCAATGCAAAACAACCCTCCACACTAGTAACAAGCACTGTTAGGGCATCATCTTCCTGGCTTAGGGCATCCTAAATTACTATTCCTATAGATATGCCAGAGGCCAATAATGGTGGAAATGTGTCACCAAGACCTGGTTAATAAAGGAAGGCCAGCAAGATCTTTGTATTTAGTGTTTATAAAACTTCAAAAGCCTAAGTCATCTGGGGCTGACATCTTATTCCAGACACAGCCATCAGCAGAGTGACTGAATTCATGGTTGGCATTGCTGTCTTTTCTTCCCACCAGACTACTCAAAAATGCTATGACAGTTTCTCTGGTGCCAGAGGGTGTCAGTATGACTGGAAGGGATGTGCTTACAACCAAATATTTGAGGTCTGATTATCAACATAAGAAACACTTTGTTTTTAAAGAAGAAACAAATATGCTGGCAAAATGGTGATTACTGAACTAACTAGGTTTTGCCATAAAAATATAGTTGCAAAGAAAAAATGTGGGATGTTTTGACCAGGGTGAAGAAAATCTTTTTACACTATCATTTTTACATTTACATTTAGCAATAGAAATATTTTTACCTTTAGTTATAGATGTCTCAAAACCTCTTTTCCCTATAGCAACTCTAATAAGCCAACCAGAAAAATGCATGGGTCTACGTTGTTATTGGGATCATTAAATAAGCAATCACAGTTGGTATCACATCATCTGCTTTATATGACAAGGCACAGAAACAAATTAGAATTCAACTTTTCAATAAGTCAATTAATCATGGTGGTCTGCTCCTTTGTGAACATGGCAATTTCATTCTCTCCTCTTTTTCTTCTCCTCTGCCCACACCCATATGCCAAGAGTGAATAAAAACAAAAGGGGAGAGGAAGGCCTCATTAGAAGCCTCTGCAAGATGTGTCTTAGTAATATCTGTGAGAGTCATTGCTTATGGTACCTTGAACACATAGGTACAATTTCTGCTCTTATACATACTGGTGTCAAAGACCTATAGCAGTTTATCACAAAATAGTCCTAGGTATGAGAAAAAATATAATGGTTCAAGGATGTCCCTTCTGTTAATGAAACTGTTATCTGCAAGTGTTTGGAGAATCTGCGTCCAGCAGACACAGCTGGGCCACCCTACAAATTGCTTCTTCTGGCCACAGTTACCTTAAAAGGCAGTGAGGCTCTGGCCTCCCCTTGGGGAGGTCTCATAATAAACATAATTGCCCATGCTTTTTGCTCAGCAAGGATGGGTGGGGAAGACTCAAGTCTAAAGGTAGTAATAGGCCCATTCAAGAGCCATAATTAAGTGAAAAGAACAAACTGACCCCACACTTCTTTATTACAAGCACAACAAATCCAAATACTAAAACCCCCAACATTAAAAAAAAAAAAAAAAAAAAAAAAATGCTGCCACAGAAATACAGCTTGAATTATGCAGCTGAAGCAAGAAACCACATAGAAATACAACCCAGTAACCTTCAGTATTCAACTCCATGGGGTGGGGTGGGGGTGGGGGTGGGAGTTAGAGCTGGCTGTCCTTACCTGAGACCCTTCTCCTGGGCCTCATACCCTTTCCCAAAAGCAGAAGAGGAAAGCTTTGGGAGGCAAGAGCAGACTGCTTCGGTTTGCTCAGTTGAGAAATGAAGGAATCAAGTCTCTGTTGATACCATTAATCTGCTAAAGCTTTCAACAGCACTAAAATTCATTGGCAAGTGATGAGCTGCGTCTTGTTGACAAGTTACAGTGCAAGTTAAATCATGATAAGAACCTAAAAGCATATCCAATCAATACTTTGAGGGCTTGCAAAGTTATAAAACACTAATTTTCAGAAGTTAATAGCCTTACAGATGATAAAACACAAGTTTTCCTCAGCTAAGAAGTGCATTTACTTTCCTAGAACTAGAAAGACATTCTAGTTCTGACCCACAGTATGTCATTCTGTGGGTTACCCATTTCATATACATGGCGTATAAATCCACATTTAAATATATTTTTAATATAAAAAGTCATAATGCCCTCATGCAAAAGCTCCCAGTTTTATGTGAACCCCCAACAAATATGTCTGAATATTCTGAAAACACAGACTACTTGTTCCTGAGGAACAGTCAGACAACAAAACCAGGAAGGGTTATTTGGCCAGCACACACTCATGAGTAGCCTCCTGAAAGATTCTCAATTGACAGAGCCCAAAGCATGGTGAACTCTATGAAAGAGAATGGGCACCACATACCTAATCCTTCCTTATAAATAGGCTACACATGCCCTCAAATAATTTGGCCCAGGCACAAACCCATTCCCTTTGTTTGTGAGACAAAGTGTATGTATCAATACCATGGGCATGACAGGTTTTCTTGCTTTCAGGTACCCAGAGCAACTGAACTTCGGACTTAAAAAAAAGACCCAGCCTTTCTGGCTTGGCCCATTCACATACAAGAAGAGGGAGACTGGCCTTTCAGTTCCCAAGTACTCAGCAAACTAGACCCTAGATTCTGGTTTCTATTTCCTGGACGCCTACAGCTTGCCCTGCGATCTTACCAGATAAGACAGTGCTCTGACACACACAGGTTAATTTCCAGGAAGTAAACTTAAAAAGCCTTCTGCAAGTACATTCTTTCTTTTACAAATGAGGAGAACGGAAGGGGGTGCAGATGCATGTCCCTCCTCATTTATTAATTCCCAGGAGCTTTGCAAAGCCCTCCAAAGAGCAAAGGCATTTGCCACCGTGCTGCCTCTCCCCTCCTTCCCAACTCAGGCGCCAGAACAATGCAGCAATATGCATTTACTAACACCTGCTGGAGCCTATTAATATGCACGGGGACGTATTGATTCCCCCTCCCTTCTCCTGCCCTCCACACTGAGCAGGCTTTCATCTTCCCCTTTACCATCCATCAGGAACTCATTTCGCTGGCCTCCTCCCCTCCCACCCCCAGCCCCCATTCAGCCGAGCCCCTCGCTTCGAAAGCCTAGACTGACTAGCACACTTTGGAATGCACTTCATTAAAATTTAGCTGCCTGATTCCAACCTGCAATGCGGAGGAGGCAACACAAAGCGCGCGCCACACTTCCTCCAGCATCCCCTTCAAAAGCCCCATTGTTCGCCAGGCATCTGCTCCCGAGCCCGGCCTCTCCCTACCCACTGACCCGATTTTTTTTCTTTTACCCCTCCCTCTCCGCCTCCCACCCTGCCCGGCCTGCCCGGTGAATTAAAACGCAGCCTCAGCCATCTGGCCCTCCCAAGCTGGCCGGGTTTCTCCCCGCCCCTCCCTCCCTGGTACACACTCACACACACTCACACACTCACAGACTACACACGGCACCTTCACCCCCATAGATGTTCCCCATAACCCAAGCACAGACCTCCGGCGGCGGGGCACCTCTGCCACCGCCCGCCTGTCCCCAGACTTCCTACAGCGGCGGAGCGTTGGAGTCCAGAGATGGGCAGGGGCGGCGGTAGCGGATGGCGAGGGGACGCGATCTTGGACCACTTGTACTTGCCTGCAAACCCCAGCCCAATCACCAAGATTAATCCTTCCCTTTGTGAGCCTGGAAGGGCCTCCCACCACGATCGTCCTCGGCTCTGCAGCAGCTGTAGAGAGGCGGGGGTGGGGGTGGGATCCGAACCCCTTCCTGGGCGAGCTGGGGACGCCTGGGCCACCTGACCACCGAGCGGTTTGCGAGGGAAGAAGGCGCTGGCGGCAGGAGCAGCTGACCGAGCAAGAAGCAAGAGAAGGTGCCCAAGCTTGAGCCTTTTATATTACTGGCGACATTTCTAACACATGACAACAATTTCCATCTGTATTTAAGCCGGGAGTGTGAGAAAAAAGAGCATTACATCACAGCCCGGGTTCCTAGAGGCCGCTGAGATCTAGGCCAGGGGGGTTAAGGCCGCACCTGCGGGGCAGGCGGAGTGGGGCGGTGCTGTCCCTGGGGTCAGGCATGTCAGGTCCCCATCGCCCCCCGCGTGGCCCTGTGGGAGCCCCAGGCCAAAGGAAGGCGGGAAATGGGGCTGCTCCACTGGCAAGACCCAGAAGGCTAGGCAGATGGGCGGGTGAAGGCGGGTGGGGGACTGTGTACTCTCGGCTGGAGGTGAAACCCTGACTTCCGGAGACCAGGAGCAGAAGGCTTATGGGTACCCTCCATGGGACCCACTTCTGCCTCTTCTGTCAATGCTACCTCTCCCCCAACTCTGGAGGGAATTTCAAAGATAGTAACTCATGTTTGAAATAGTATTTTCCATGGAGTTAACACATTGTTGACTGGCCATTTTATACAAAAGCTAATGCAAGGCCAAACACGAGTTAACTTACGTAGCAAACTACACTCATCTGTTCATTAAGATAAAGGTGGATGAAGAGGCTTAGTATATTAATTTGAAGAATCCACTTCAGGAAACAGCCACTTCAAGAATCAAAGATAGACTCTAGGTTAGAATCAAGCTGTTTCTTTTAATGCTTATCTCTGTGTCATTCAAACCCACTCTTAAAAAGAATCTGTCAGAGCCCAGGTATTATCTCCATTCTATTTCTGATGAGACATCCCTCCCCTACTCTTCACCCTCCTAGGTGAGAAAACTTTATTGAGATCAGCTCTGAAGGGGTAAGCTTTCTCTGTTGCTGAATGGTTGGTTGGTCCTTGGGAACTGCTGAATCTCCACTTATCATAAGGCAGAGAAGGCTCAGACTGTCAAAGCAGGAAGTCAGCCCCATTGCCTCCCTTTCTCCCAGCCAGGTGTTACAGTCAGTTGCAACCACCCTCCAGGAATTCACTACCTGCTACAGTTCAAAAAGAAAGGAATGAAGGGGCTGGAGGAGGCTCTGAGGTTAAGAATAGTAAGAAAATGGGAAAGGGAGGTAAATGCAAGGGACATTTCTCCTCCTGCAGGTACGGAGGAGAAGGCAGTGTAGGCCTTTGGTTCAACATGGGTGGAGGTCCATTTGATGGGAAAGCAGTCTTCTTTAAAGATTTATTTATTTGTTTTTAGGGAGAGAAAGAAGGGAGAAAAAGGTAGCGAAAACATCGATGTGCCAGAGAAACATCTTTCAGTCATCTCTTGCAAGCCCTCAACTGGGGACCTGGCCCGTAACCCAGACATGTGCCTGGACCTGGAATCAAATCTAAGAACTTTCAGTTCACTGGATGGCACTCAATCCACCGAGCCATACCAGCCAGGGCAGTAAGCAGTCTTAAGAATGAGAGAGGAAAGGTGAGGGGAGAGCAGAGCTCTTCAAATAAAAGGTAACAGATTTTTTCCTCCAATGCAGTCAGTGGGATTTCAGATGAGAAAATAAAAGGTTTTTCCTGCACAATTGTTACTCTATAAACAGTCCTTGTGTGCATAAATATCTGACTGACCATTCTTTGAATACCTACAGTGAGGAAGAAATGCATTTGTAATGTTCCTTGTCCTTCTGATCACTCATGATTATCAAAGACTCAACTCTCAAGTCATACTTACTGAGTTCCAACCCATTTCTCCACTTTCCTGCTGTGTGGCTTAGAATAAGTTACTTGCCAGGTCTGTGCCTGCTTCTCCATGAAGGAAAAAAATGAAACAAAACCTACCTATTTAGCCTTGGCTGGTGGCACAGTGGAAAAGGTACTGGCCTGCAAACTCAAAGGTCACTGGTTCGATTCCCAGCCAGGGCACATAACCAGGTTGCAAGCCAGGTCTCCAGCCAGATCTGTAGCTGGAGGCAGGTGAAAGGCAACCATACATTGATGTTTCTCTCCCTCTCTGCCTCTCTCTAAAGATAATAAATTAAAAAAACAAAAGAAACAAACAAAAAAACACCAAACTACCTATTTGTTGTGAGGATAGTGCATACCAAGTGCCTGGCACAGTTCACTGTGCCTAAAAAGTGATCATTAAATGTCACCTGTTATTACTATTGTTATTATGACCTTATCTCTGTAAACTATTTTCACAAAATAAAAGCCCCCTCTTCTACTTCTGTGGGACCTGCAAACTAGAACAGCTTCCAGGGCTTCAGTTAGCCAAATGAAGACACCAGTACCCCGAGCATCACTAGGCCTGTCAGAAAGTGTGAACAAGAGGTCTTGGAAGAAAAACATATTCCTTTACTTCTTGCTTATTTCAAATCTACTCTTAGGAAGGTGAAAAACACCCTGAGGACTGAATGTGAAGTATTAGCTTATATTTTTGGTTTGAGAAAGAAAAATAAACTTAAGGGAATAGTGTCTTTATCAACCATAAACATAATACATGTGGACATTTACATCATGTCCCTTTTAATCATTATCAAAAAAGAAAAAGAAAAAAGCTGATTCAAATTTAAAATTTCGCAATCCACCTTGTCTGTATGTCTCAGTTGGTTGGAGTGTTGTTTTGTGCACCAAAGAGGTGCGGGTTCAATTCCCAGTGTTCCTCTCTTACAAATGTTTTCTCTTTCTCTTTCTTTCTTTCTCTTCCTCTCTCTCCCTCCCTCCCTACTCCAACCTCTCTCTCTCATCCCCAAATGAAGATTGGGGGCGGGGGGGGGGGGCACTTTTGAAAACCTTCAGCTACAACCTAATGTTGAAAAATTGGATTTTTATTTTATAGTTTTCCATAAGAAAATGATTGTTCAGTATAAATTAAATTGCTTTTTTTTTTTTCCCTAAGGAAGCTGCAGTAGAGAGAGCATGGAAGGGGTAAAATTACGAAAGTCATTCTCATTATGAAAGAAAGAAGAAGGTTTTATTCAGTAAGATTCAAGAATAGCTTTCCAGTCTTCCATAGAGAGAGAAAAATAGCCCTCATTTGGTTGGGAAATATCCTTAACAATAACAATTATTTTTTTTCCAACCAGAGCTCTAAAGACCAGGTTTCTCTGCATCAATAAACCAGAAGTAAAAGAGCCCATGAAAATCTACTTGCTTTTCATCAGAGTACATACTTGATCTCAAAAACTGAGCCTCTCTGAGCTTGTGTGGTCTCCAGCATAAACCAGGAGAGACGCTTAATTGCATTTCTTCTGAAATCTCTTTTTGTCACACATAAAAAATAAAACCAGTAGGTTCTGGGCCAGCCTTTCCTCAGGGGTTCCGTTCCTGATTTATAAACCTCTGGTCCAACTATGCAGTGTCCTCAGGGCACACATTAGAATGGCAGCAAAGTGTTCAGACATCTAAGAACACCAGCATTTTTTAAAAAAGATTTTATTTATTATTTTTAATGAGAGGGGAAGGGAGAGAGGCAGAGAGGGAGAGAGACATCAGTGTATGGTTGCCTTTCACCTGCCTCCAGCTACAGACCTGACTGGAGATGTGGCTTGCAATCTGGTTATGTTGCCTTGGCTGGGAATCAAACCAGCGACCTTTGGGTTTGCAGGCTGGTGCCTTATCCACTGTGCCACCAGCCAGGGTGGATTCTTTTCATTTTGCTGATGTTCTCTTTAGTTGAGCAGAAACTTTTTAGTTTGATGTAGTCCTATTTGTTTATTCTTCCCTTTATTTCTCTTGCCCTAAGAGAAATATCATTGAAAATATTGCTGCATAAGATATCTGAAATTTTACTGTCTATGTTTTCCTCTAGGAGTTTTATGGGGGCACAGCTTATGTTTAGTCTTTTATCCACGTTAAGTTTATTGTGGTATATGGGAACACCAGCATTTTTAAACAAACTCAGAAAAGGGCTAAGAATTTCCCTCATTGCACAATTCAAAAGCAATTAGGGAAATTGTTAAGAATTAGGCCAATTAAATGTTGTGGAAATTTGACCACTGATGAGGCTTGTTCAAACCCACCTGAGACTAGGTATGGAGATTTGACCATGCCAAACTTCTACTTTCTCACCTAGAAACAGGAACAAAGAGTTCCTGCCTCACAGGACTGTTAAGAAGACTGAGCAAGTTACACGGCAAAGCACTTAGATGAGCACCTGGTGGAGAGAAGAGTGCTCAGTAGTAGTTTCCATTGACATGTCAATCACTTCTAACACAGGTGTGGATTTTCTCCAAAAGCTTGTTTGGCCACAAATACTTACTGAGCACATACCAACTAATATTGTTGAATGGATGTAATAAAAAAGATTAGTGCATCTGTAGGTTTGGTTAAAAGGCCAGTTGAGTATCTATATTAACTCATATAAGAATGTTGCCAGCAGGTGCTAAAAACTTCAATTAGAAGACAATTCTAATCAGCAGAATGGAGAAAAGTAGCAATAATTAAAAAATCAAACTGCTGCTACATGAAAACGATATGAATGAATCTCACAAAAGTAATGCTAGCTGGAAAAGTTAGAACAGAAGAATACATGTTGTGTCATTCCATTTAGATGAACTTCTAGAACAGGCAAAATTAATTTAGGATGATCATTTACAACCATGGTTACCTCTAGGCGGGAGACATGTTCAGTAGGAGGAGACAGGGCGGAGCCTGCTAGAAAGATCAAGTGTTCTACAGCATA
Source organism: Noctilio leporinus (assembly GCA_004026585.1). Lineage (NCBI taxonomy): Eukaryota > Metazoa > Chordata > Mammalia > Chiroptera > Noctilionidae > Noctilio > Noctilio leporinus. The sequence continues at coordinate 104,180 of PVIW01002291.1, forward strand.
TATTGACCTACATAATTGTCACATGGATGGATGTGCATGTACATGTGTATGTGGGTGCACAACAGTATGTGTGTGTGTGTAAAAATTCATCAAGTTCTACACAAGATTTACAGAGCTTACTATGTATATGTAATATCTCAAGTTAAAAATAAAAAAACTCTTGTTAGAACCCAAATATTCCTGATAATTGTCATAATTATCATGCTAGTTCGCCCGAGTCTGGAAGATGCGGAAGAGATGGACCAGTTTGCGGTAGAAGGAAAGGAGAGAGAGGGAAGGAGATGGAGAGAGGGAAGAGGTGGGAGGGAGGAAAGAACAGAGGAAGGAACAGACTGAAAGATGACACAGCAGGCAAGCCAAGCCCCTGAAGCATACAACATGATTTCAGAACAAAACAGCAAGTGCTGTATCAAGTTATGGTTTTCATCTAGTCAATGTTCCTTAGAGATAGCATATTTCCTTAGTTACATCTGACAGTGTCTCTTGGTTTGTAAATGATCCACATCTACAGTGAACTGAGAAGAGAGGAAGTTCCCCCACAGGATCCCACCCAGACTGTGGCGGATTTGCATGGGGCGTTGAATTCTAGCAATACAAAGGGGTCTGAATGCCCACCGTTCAGTAGGTGACCTACGAGAGGATAGATTCAGCAGTTAACAGTGAAACTCAATCAAACATGTATTAGACACAAATTTCTATCCCCCGGGGAAAAACTGGGAGAGCTGGGTCAAAGACTTTCTTATAGATTCCCAGGATTAGCTGTAGTCAAGCAGGCAACACTGTCAGAACTTAGGCCGAATTTCAGTCCCCCTGATACTTTTCTATGATGTACCATTTTTAAGTCATATCACATGCGATGAATTTTATTTTAAGATTTAATTTTTTTTATCTTTCAAGAGAGGGGAAGGGAGAGAGGCAGAAAGGGAGAAAGACATCAATGTATGGTTGTCTTTCACCTGCCTCCAACTACAGACCTGGCTTGCAACCTGGTTATGTGCCCTGACTGGGAATCAAACCAGCGATCTTTGAGTTTGCAGGCTGGTGCCTTATTCACTGTGTCACCAGCCAGGGCTTTACATGATGAGTATTTTACCTACAACTCAGACAACATTTTTTCAAAATTTCAATGAAATAGATGTGCATTATTCCCCCAGATCACTAATTGAGGCTGAGACTGTGCAAAACCATTTACAGATGGTAATAAGAAATGTACATTCCTCAAATCAACTGATGATGTAAACAGAGAACACAGCTGCTGTAACTCCTAGCAATCCTATAAGATCTGTTTGTAATGATGCCATCCTATGAGATGGGAAGGGAGAAAAATGTCAAGTGCATTTACTTACAGCAGCTGCAATTAGAATTAGAAAGCCAAAGTAATCTTTTACAGGTCAGTAACTTGTTGACCTTGAAAATTACTTCATTTCTAACATAACCAGATTTTGTCTCACTTTTCAAAGTAAAGCACTTAAGGCGATCAGATAGCTCCACTTCTAACAGGCAAGTCATGAGAGCAGAGAAGCCCCAACTAGAAATGCAGCAACCTCAGAAGACAATGTCCAGGAATAAAGAGTTTTCTTCTGACGACAGGAGTGATGGAAATGATACAAGAAGGCTGTGCCTGGGTAACACTGGGATTCTGGTAGCACCCATCTTGCTTGCTTACACAGCCCTTGATTACTGTCACTTTCCCTGCTTAGGTTTCTTCCATTAGCAATCAATGAAAGCTAGGTGTGAAATAGCCAAGCCTTGGTTCAGAGGCACTCCATACCTTTCAAGGTTGCTGAGGATGGAAAAGGGCAAGAAAGTCATTTGAACCAAATCTCCTAGTCATGAAGGGCCTCCAATTTAGACTTTTTTGTTCACTTCAAATACAGTTGTGTCCACAGTTACAAAGATACACAAAAAAGAATCAAAGATATTTACACTTGAGGTCTATTACCAGGCTATTACTGACTTCAGCGTACCTTAAGTTTATGTTTTATACATCTTGTACCTAGTGAACATAATTAAACTGCATTGTTCCGTATATGGTAAAAGTATTAATTAAATGCAAACATTAAAACCATGTCCTAAGTTTTGCTGAGGCATTGGTTCTTGTTGATGTTGTTTTTATATATTAAAAGACTCAAATACCTAAGTGGTCTCTCAAGCCTTAGGAGGTCCTCAGGAGCAAGCACCATCCAAAGGACATCATTATCTAGAAATTGAGCCTAAAGATTAGGATGATTAATGTATCTATTATACCCCTAATAAACAGATTCCTGTTTAATGACAAATTAAGTTTAGAGATGTTAGGTGGAGTCACTTGCCCACAATCACATGAGTAGATCTTTCCTGATTCTCCCTGGGAAAGAGGCTCCACTGCCTTAATTTAGCCTCTCCTTTGGTATTTATATCACTTCCTGGTTCCACTGAGTCACTGGTTTCGAGACTGATGTTGGTGCTGGTCCTTGTATGTCATTGAATCCTGGCCTTATCTTACTGTGGGATTTTCCTTAGTCTGGTATAGCTACCTTCTGTTTGTCTTCCCCATTACACTGTGAATTCTCTGAGAACAGGAAACGTTACCTGCTCATATTGGTATTTACTACATGTTTGTTGAATGGACAAATAAATGGAATAAATATAGAATGGTCAGATAATTATATGGATCAATTGATTGATGGAAAGAAAAAAGAAAGAAATAGTAGTTACTCCCTAATAAAATCTAGTTCTAACACTGTCTCCAGCCTTTAGTTAGCTGAACCAAAAATGGGGAAATCTTGTAACTGTGTTGGATTAGGCTTCCAGTGTTTACGGATCCAGTGGATATTAGCCTTACTGGGGGGTAAGGTACCACTTCACCATATTTGGAGACTATGTATGGTTGAGGTCTGTACCTTCCAAATGAAGGGAGTTTGATTCTATCTCTCAGGCTTTACGTTGAGCTGAGTATCAACAATGAGAACTCAGCCACCGCAATTAAAGTGCTGCCCACCAGGGCACTATTCACATAGACTACAGACTAAATAGTGCCCCTTGAAGCTGTGTAACTTAGTGGCTTTGATGGGATCTAAGACTAGGAATTATTTATATAGAAAAAATAACATAAGACACTACCTCAAAGAAAATGAATATGTTTTTCTTTTATTTTCTTTAATCTTTTCTAGCACCATAAAATAGGCAATAGGAGCCACTGGTTAAGAGTAAAACTTCTAGAACAACACACCACAGCTCTACCACTTAATAGCTGTCACATCTTGGGGAAGTTATTTAAACTTTTTGTTTCTTAGTTTCCTTGGATGTGCAGAGTAACAGCATCTACACTATAGGTGGCTATGAAGATTAAATAATGAAGTTACTATGCTAATATGGAATAAAACCTAGCACATGGCAAATGCTCAAGATGTTAGTAATAATGATTTTATTTTCTTTCTTCTTTTTTGTTTTTTTAAGATTTTATTTCATTATTTTCAGGAAGAGGGGAAGGGAGAGACGCAGAGAGGGAGAGAGACATCAATGTATGGTTGCTTTTCACCTGCCTCCAGTCACCGACCTGACTGGAGACCTGGTTTGCAACCTTGCTAATGTGCCCTGGCTGGGGAATCGAACCTGCGACCTTTGGGTTTGCAGGCCGGCACCTTATCCACTCTGCTACCAGCCAGGGCCTAATGATTGTATTTTCATAGTCACCTAGGATCTCAGCAAATATTTAGGATCCGTTTGAAATAATTTTTCTAACTTCCATTTTAAAAATTGTCAGTATACGCATATATATCTATACATATAGATGTACATACACATACATAGTCTGGGCCAATAAAATGTGGTGGTTAACTAGTGGGAGCTATAGTATCCATCTCTACAGCCTGGGTTCCAGTACCATTCCATGACTGTTGGGGAAGTCATTGAACATTGCTATGCCTCAGTTTCCTCACCTGTAAATAAGAAACTATAATTAAAATAGTTAGCATATGCTTGATATTCCATAAGTGTTTGATCTCTGATGTAATATATGTACAATATTGGCTCTGGCCAGGTAGTTTATTTTATTTTTCAAAGATTTTATTTATTTATTTTTAGAGAGAGGGGAAGGGAGGGAGAAAGAGAGAAAGAGAAACAACAATGTGTGGTTGCCTCCCATGAACCTCCAAATTGGAACCTGGCCCGCAACCCAGGTATATGCCCTGACTGGGAATCGAACCAGTGATCCTCTGGTTCTCAGGCTGGCAGTCAATCCACTGAACCATATCAGCCAGCGCTGGCCAGGTATTTCAGTTGGTTAGATACTCCAATGTTACAGGTTTGATCCCCAGTCAGAGCACATGCAAGAATTGATCAATGAATGCACACATAAGAGGAACAACAAATCAACATTTTTCTCTCTCTCAAATAGATAAATAAAAACAAGATAACAATAACAATATATGTACAATGGCTTTCAAGCTAATCTCTATACTTCAGTAACAAAATCTCATAAGCTAAAAACACTGATAATTAATAATGGGGGGAAGCAAAAACATAACCCATATAATTAATCTCCTTTCCCCAATTATATTGGCTGATTTTAAATTTTTTTGTAAGAATTTAAAAAAATACTTTATTTAGAAATAGTTTCAAGTTTATAGAAAGCTGTTAAAACAAGGACAATACAGACACAATTGTACCCTTCACTCAGAATCATCTAATATTATAGTTCAACCTAGTGGCTTGTCATTTGTTCTCCTTTCCTCTCTGCGTACATAATATATTTTTAGTCATTTTTAATGTTTTATAGCCATTCAAGAGTAAGTTGCATTTACCATGGCTCCTTTTATTAAATACATTAGAATGTATTTCCTAAAAATAGAGATACGTAATTGTTTATTTTTAAATGCAACAGGAAAATATGTCAATGAGTGCAGTCTATTCATATTATGGTTGAATTAACACATGTGACATATTCTTATTTAAGTTTAAGTTGATAATTTTGGGTATTTCTTTTCATTGGGACTTTAGGTAAGCCCATCAGAGTATTAACTGGTTAAGTGTCCCTATCTGGACTTTAGCATAAATGTACATAATCCATTACAGAAGCTGAAAAATTATATGTAATGTTTATAATGAAAATGTTTGATACAAGGAGATTTCTTTTAAAATATATTGTATTTGGCCCTGGCTGGTGGCTCAGTGGAATGGCGCCAGCTTGCAAACCCAAAGGTCACTGGTTTGATTCCCAGTCAGGGCACATAACCAGGTTGCAAGCCAGTTCTCCAGCCAGGTCCATGGCTGGAAGCAGGTGAAAGGCAACCATACATTGCTGTTTCTCTCCCTTCCTTCATCCCTCCCTGCCCTTCCCTCTAAAAATAATCAATAAAATATTTTTAAGTAAAAAAAAAAGAATATATATATATATATATATATATAACTTTATTTTCTATAATTGAATTGCTCTTGGGAAGATAAAACATGGTAAAACCATCTCTTAAATAATAGAGGGTAAGGATACTGTGAAACTACCATGTCCCTTCATAAATTGCTGTGGAAATTGCTTTATAATTGCAACAAATCTTAATGAAAAATGTCAGCTAAAATTATAAAGCAATTAAATAAATTAACATGATGGCCAAATAGATATTTTAGTATCCTAGACCCAGCCAAAGACTAATCCATATGTTATTAAGAAAAGACTCTTTTCAAAATTCAATACATTAATTTAAAAAATATTCTCTAAGGGAGAACACAGAGAAATACAGCAAGAGCTAGGATTCTTAGAGGCAGTTAAACTGGGATGATAACATTATGCCTCTCAGATTTGGAGAAGATTAAAAGAGACAAGACTTGTAAGTCACTTAGCACAGTGCCTGGTACATAGAGTCAATTAATGATAAATATAATTATTAAGCAGTGAGGCAGGTCTAACATGTTTTTATAAGAAGATTATAAATTACATCAACTTGAATTAAACTTAAATCTAAACTTTCATGGTTTTTCCTTTTTCTATGCACCTGAGAACACCAGCCAAGCCATGTTTATGTGAGTCTATTAACAGATATATATATAAATCATGTCCAGTGTTATGAGCTCTTAAGTTTATAGTTTTTCTTTTTCTTTTTTCCAATGACTTCATCTACTCAGCAAATATCCAATGGCAATTAGAGTAACAACATATAATAAGAAACACAAAGAAGAAGAACATTGGGGAATTAGCTGATGCTGGGAAAATGCAATGAAACTGCTGTTTCAAACATGCCTATTATTGGGTAAATCATCCAATTATTAATCTTCACATATTCTTGCCTAACTTCTAGTGTTTGGCTGTTACTCAACAAATGTTAGAAAGTCACTTTTTTAAGTTAGCCTGCCTCCCCCCAAAAAAGAATCACATAAATCATACAAATAGTTTTTTTAAAAAGGCATCTAAATAAGGTACAAAGCCCGGGCTGATGGCTCAGTGGATAAGGTGCTGGCCTGCGAACCCAAAGGTCGATGGTTTGATTCCCCAGTCAGGGCACATAACCAGGTTGCAAGCTGGGTCTTCAGCCAGGTCCATAGCTGGAGGCAGGTGAAAGGAAACCATACATTGATGCTTCTCCTTCTCTGCCCTTCTCTCTAAAAATAATGAATAAAATCTTAAAAAAATAAAAAAAGGGTACACAGCCTAATAAGAATATGAAAAGAGAAAAAGGAGAATGTGGCTTGAGGAGTCATGCTGGAAAGGGAAGGGAGGGGATGGGGCCGGGGAACGGAGTGGGGAAGGGAAGGGAAGAAGATGTGGAAGGAAGAGGATTGATCTAAAGGAGGACCTAGGATATGCCATGTTCACTGTGGGGGGGCTTCTGTCTTATAAATATTGGTAATTGGGAATTTAAGTACCAAAAAGTCTCAGTTACCTGCTCAAGCCACCAAAACCAGTAAGGGATAGAGCCTGCCAGCAGCTCTAACCACCATATCGGAGAGCCTGTCACTCACGAATGTTCTAGCCCCAAAGAAGAGGAAACAGCCAATGTAGGAAGGTACAAATCCTCCTCATGAACTCACTGATGGGATAAGTTGGTATAGATTCCACTCTCATGGCATCAGTGCTCCTAAGGGGCACTGCAAAAATGCGAAGTGGCTGCTTTGTTTTGGGTTGTCACACACACGGTGTGTCACACACATGGGGTGTGCTCCTGGCATTTATCAAGGGGGGTGGTCATGAAAGTAACAGAGAACCTTCCTACCTCCCTCACAATCATCAGTGCCCCTCCCAACATTCATGTGGATGAAAATTTGTTCAGTTACCTGAGCCCAGACCCTAATTCCAAATTATATCTAAATAAAAAGTATTTTATTTTAATCTCATGTTTTGTGTTTTTGTTTTTTTTTAAATTTGGCATGAAACTCCTTACTCAGACAACTGTATTTCTTTGTGAAACACAAATCATACTCCAGCTCAGAAGTGATCCAGCAAGCAGAGGGGGAAACCCCTTTGATACAGGCAATATTGTGTTTAGAGTGTTTTCTATATATACGATGCTGGGCCAAGCCCTATAAAAAGTACAATAACAAATGAAAAGCATAAGAATTCAACCCTACCTATAAATCTACTTTGTTGGTAGAACATCGTGTTATATGGAGTGATTTTAGTGGCACCACATTTATTTATTTTTTTAAAGATTTTATTCTTTATTTTTAGAGAGAAGAGCAGGGAGGGAGGAAGAAAGGGACAGAGACATCAATGCATGGTTGCCTTTCACCTGCCTGCAGCTACAGACCAGACTGGAGACCTGGCTTGCAACCTGGCCATGTGCCCTGACTGGGAATTGAACCAGAGACCTCCAGGTTTGGAGGCCAGTGCCTATCCACTGAGCCACCAGCCAGGACAACAGCACCATATTTAAAGTTATCTGTTAACATACTATGTAGGTTGGAGAACCCTATACCACAGTATGAACCATTCACTTCTTTGTTTTAATTATTGGCTTCTTTGAGGACAACCCAGTTGGAAAACCAATATAGAATAAACATGCTTTGATGAAGAAGGAAGGAAAGGTTAGGAGGAAGTAGTAAGAGGGTGACTCAGTGGCTAAGAAGAGTCTCAAGAACACAGACCAGCCACGGGGATATGAAAAAAATACAGTATTTAGGGGTAAATGTAAGGGGAGAGAAGAGTTGAGAAGTGATGGAGAATTAATGAAGACAAAATACTAATTGTATTGTAGGCAACAAACATGTTTGATTGAAGAGAAACAAGGCAGAATTTAAGAGACTAAATGGGCTTGAGTTCAGACCTTTAATAATCTGTGTCCTAAATGAAGCCAGAGTTAGAGATGATATATAAATCATGGCAAGGTACCTAGTATGCAGTAGGAGAGGCCAAAACTAAAAGCTATTATTGCTGTTACTGGTGACAGTTTGACAACTGGATAGGTGTTGTAAAGGCTAAAGTAATACCTATTTTAGATAGCAATTAGTATTGTTGGAGGACAAGAGTAGTACACACAGCAAAAAGTCCCCAGTGACGTTGGTCAGATCAGTCCCAGGGATGCTTGTAGAACTGTCTAGTTCATGAATTACAACCTGAAGAATTCCACTCATGTCAGAGGCAACCCAAACACAGGTATGCACACTTCAGGAGAGAAGCAATGTGCCAGTCCCAGTTCTTATCCTGGCCCCTGCTGATAAAACTGGTCTAGCTCATATCATCAGCTCCAACTGAAGAATGGGTTGACTCTTGGCAAGCAATGTTGGAAACAGCTAGGCTTAAGAGAAATAGGTTCAAATATGTTTAGAAATGGCACAGGTTAAAAATTAGGATCCTTTATGTCTACCATCACATCAAATTTAAGTTGCCTTACAGGTCTACAAAATTTAATCCCTTTGTAAACTTCTTTAAGTCAATGATGAATGCCTCTTACACAGGTTACAGTGGTTTTAGTGTCAGGCAGAAGCTTGATCAATCAAGTGTTAAGCTACAGAACAAAAGTGACCTATCCTTTCCTCTTAGATGACCTTTGCTAGAAAAGAAAAGAGAATTCCTTAGAGTGGAGCCCAGAGAAGAGAGAAGAGCAAGAAGTGTTGGGGTATCATTCAGCATTCCCAGTCCTACAAGATGAGTTGTATCTCATTTAGACAGCCACAGAGTAATAAATGACAAGCTATGTCAGGTGATGCATTTATCTTCACAGGAAAGGCAGCCATTCCAAAGCAAGCATCTCAGATGTCACATCAGCTCAGGCAAGAAGTCATAAAGCAGGAAGGCAGCCAATGCAGGAAGTGTGGGATGTACAGACTGCAATCAGAGGAGTGTGAATGGGTATTGCAGCTCCAAACTCACAGGAGCATTGACTTTCCCTCTGGGCCTGGCTGACCAGCCAAGTAATCGGTGGAGTCCTTATCAATCCCTTAGGAGCTCAAGCCTCTGAGCTGCCTTTTATTCTAAAACCTTTATGGCCAAAACAGCCCTGCTGTTTCTCCAAAATGTGAAGTAGCCAGGTAAACAATTAAATAGAAAAACAAAGAGCATCTTTATCCATTTCTTCACTTGTTCATTCATTCAACAAATATTTATCCCATAATCTAGGTACAGGGTCATTACTGAGGTAGGTATAGTTCCCAAACTCAGAAGAGTTAGATTTTAATAGGACAGACATGCAGCAGGAATGATGGGAGTCACGGAAGGTGATTCTGGGAGCATTGAGGAGGCAGTAGGCACAATCCATGGAGGCCTTCATGGAGGAAGTGGCATCTAGGTTAAAGATTAAAAGAAGGCTGTAAACTGACCACATGGAAAGGTGGGGAAATAACATGTACCCAGTTACTAAAAGAGACCAGGTGTGTTGGGAAATGGATGAAGTTCATATGGCTGAAGCACTGAAGGAGAGGAGGTTGGGAACTTACACAGAACTTGAGGGGCAAGAGACAGTATATTATCCAGATGGTTCTGAGGAATCAGAGATGTGAGCAACATGGATGACATTTACATACATTTCAAATCCATTTACTTAAAGGTGGTTTTCCATAAGTATACTAAGAAGAGATTTAACAAAAAATAAGATAAACCTAGATATCTTAAGAGACTCCTGTAATGATATTTTTAAAAGATTTTATTCATTATTTTCAGAGAGAGGGACAGGGAGAGAGGAAGAGAGGGAGAGAGACATCAATGCATGGTTGCCTTTCACCTGCCTCCAGCTACAGATCCTGTAATGATGTTTAAAAAGCTAAATAATCATTAAGCAATTATTAAAATTCTATTGTACACACAAGTGAGTTACTTGGAATTCAGAGAGAAGATATTTATTTTTAAGCTATAGTGTGTTTTCTTAAATAACTCCCACCTCCAGGATCTAAAACGCCATGGTTTTAAACAGCAAAACTATAAAAATCAGCAATGAGAAGATTCTTTTCTTTTTTCTTCCACTCTCAATGGTCCACATTCTATTGTTCTAATCACACTGTTACTAATTACACCCCACAGGAGCCACTTATTAGCTCTGTGACTCCAAGCACATGATTCACTTCCCTGAGCGTGATTCCTGTGATGGACCCATCTGCAAGGCTTGCAGGCAGTGTTTGGGGAGATGGTGATTGCAGTGGTATTTCTGTTTCCATTTTATTGAAGCAGAAATGAGATCAGAGAGGTTACATGATTACAAAGGCCACACAGCTACCCAGCAGCCCCAGGCTTTATACCAGGACTTCTCACTCATGCTATATCTAGTACTCTTTGCCATCATAATTTTTTGGGGGGTGGGTGGTGATTTTCAAAGGTAAATATAATTAGCCTTCAACTATGATGACCTTTTTCATATTGTGGAAATAAAAGATTTTTAAGGAAGGGGGTGAAGAATAATAACTAGCAAAAGTAAAAAAGTAACACTGGATGAATACTTCAAATGGGTAAATTATATGGTATGTGAATTATATCTCAATAAAACTATTAAAAATTAAAATAGCACTAGGTGAGACATGAGTAATGTGGCTTTTAGAAGGTGTTCAATTTTAAGGGAGCCACATCTGCTACTTCATTTTTTAATCTGTGAAATTGGCTGCCATTCCTTGCCCTGTCTTTGCCTAGGGGTAAGGATAAAACAGGTCATCATTGGTAAAACCCACTGTGGTGCCAAATAAGGCTCTACTGCACTAGGGAACACTGAAAAGAACTTGAGCACAAAGGGGATTTATTGATTTCTAATAACATGTGAGCCTCCTAAAACGTATAGGTAAAGAGGGCCAGCCCAACTTGCAAGTACCTGTTCATGAGGCCAACCCTTTTCAAAATACTGAAGTCACTGAAATAGCAGAAACAATAGAAAATAAAGATTACACAAGCTTGTTTTCCTGCCGTATAGTGACACATACCAGGAGGATCCATTCTCCACCTCAAGGGCTTCCCAACCCATTAGTGTGACAGGCTGGTAGAGAGTTTCTGCGTTATCAGTCACATGGGTCAAAGAATCAAAATAAACACAAACGTAGCCAGAGATATCCAAGCCTATAATAGAATCCCAAGTCCCACCTGGTCTAGCCAGGTTCAAAAGCACACACACTGTGCCAGACTTGGAAACAGACCTCTTCTGAACTTCCTTGCCATTTCATGAAGGAAATGGAAAATGAAATATTACTTGTTTTCTTTTTCAGTAGGAAGACCATTTCCATGTTCTAAATTTTTACTCTATTGGTTTCGCAGAAATACAACATCAACACCAAGGCCTTTATAAAATCGAAGATAAAAAATGATTTTGCACAGTTTTTAAAAGGCTGAGATCACTTTTGCCCCAGTGCCTACATAGTGGTAAGCTTAAAATCAAGCCATCCAGCTCATAGGCAGGTGCAATAAAATCAGTGGAAAACATAAATGGGAAAAATGCCAAAAATGTAACCATAGTAACACCACAGATATGTCAAGAAATGGTGTGCTCCTATGCTTCATTCCCCATTTCTTTCTTTCTTTTTTTTAAAAATAAATTTATTTATATATTTTAGAGAAAGGTATAGGGAGAGAGGCAGAGAGGGAGAGAGACATCGATATATGTTTCCCTTTCATTTGCCTCCAGCTACAGAGCTAGCTAGAGACCTGGCTTGCAACCTGGTTATATGCCCTGACTGGGGAATCGAACCAGTTTGGTTTGCAAGCCGGCGCCTTATCCACTGTGCCACCAGCCAGGGCCTTCAATTTCCCATTTCTTAAAATTGAAATCTAAGGAGCAGAAAACATTATACAGAGGACAATCATAATTCTGCTATTACTAAATTCTGCAGAACTACATTCAACCTATTGTTCTAGAACTTTAGAGGCAGCTGCAGTACAGCTACAAAAACAGTCCTGATGGCTTAAGAGATGCCACTTAGCAGTTACTACACCTCTCCATGATTGTTTCCTCATCTGTAAAATGGGTATTAAAAGTCCCAACCTCAAAAGGTTTTTTTTTTTTTTATTTTTTTTTTAATTTTATTGTTGTTGTATTACATCCATCCCCTTTTTGCTCCCCTCTGTCCCCCTCCCCACCCACCCATTCCCCCCAAAGTCAATCCCACCTGTTGTCCATGTCCATGGTTCCTTTATACTAGGTTCTTGTCTAAGCTACTCCCCTTCTTTCCCTCTGCCTCCCCCCTCCCCCCAAACCCTTTCCCCCTA
>PVIW01002291.1:116862-228430 GCA_004026585.1 Noctilio leporinus
GTTTTGCTCATTATTGTCCTGTAATGGGTGAGATCATATGATACCTGTCCTTCACTGACTGGCTTATTTCACTAAGCATAATACTCTCCAGTTCCATCCATGTTGTTGCAAAGGGTACAAGTTCCTTCTTTCTTTCTGCCATATAGAATTCCATTGTGTAAATGTACCAAAGTTTTTTGATCCAATCATCCACCGATGGACACTTAGGCTGTTTCCAGCACTTGGCTATTGTAAATAGTGCCGCTATGAACATAGGTGTGCATAGGTTCTTATGAATTGGTGTTTCAGGATTCTTTGGGTATAGTCCAAGTAGTGGAATTCTGGATCAAAAGGCAGTTCCATTTTTAGTTTTTTAAGGAAACCCCATACTGTTTTCCATAGTGGCTGCACCAACCTGCATTCCCACCAACAGTGTATGAGGGTTCCCTTTGCCCCGCATCCTCGCCAACACTTGTTGTTTGTTGATTTGCTTATGATTGCCATTCTGACAGGTGTGAGGTGGTATCTTAATGCAGTTTTTTCAAAGGTAAAATTAGATAGTATGTCAGAGGAAGCAGACCCAAGGCCCTGGTCATCTTTAAGCCTGTATTTTTTTTAAAGATTTGATTTATTATTTTCAGAGAGAAGGAAAGGGAGAGCGGCAGAGAGGGAGACAAAGACATCAATGTATGGTTGCCTTTCACCTGCCTCCAGCTACGGACCTGACTGGAGATCTGGCTTGCAACCTGGTTACGTTTCCTGACTGGGGAATAGAACCAGCAATCCTTGGTTTTCTCAGGATGGTGACTTATCCACTGTGCCAACAGCCAGGGCTTTAAGCCTATTTTTATTGGCTTACTTTTGTGCCTTGGTTTCTTGATCTATAAAAACAGCATGAGAACACTGCTTCACCCATGTGATTAATATTAAAAATGATTACTAAACAAGGTGTAAAGAATTATTATTATATTATTAGGAGTATAGTTTTTCTTTCTTTCTTTCTTTCTTTTTTAATTTTATTGCTGTTGTATTACATCCATCCCCTTTTTGCTCCCCTCTCTCCCCCTCCCCACCCACCCATTCCCCCCAAGGAGTATAGTTTTTAATTCCAATGCTGAAAGCTCAAGAGAACTGTGAGTCAGAATTTCCCAGTAATGCATTATCACATTTCCTCTGTCCAACACAGGTCTGCTACACTGCAGAAAGTGATAACTTTGACGCTCTGACCCAAGTCACTTGAAGTAAACCTCTTTTCCTCTTGGAGACTTAGTTTCATCAGTAAGTAAAATGGAGGGCAGGGGCCTATTCAAAGACACAATCTCTAAAGATCCCAGTCTAGATGGATGGTCCAAGTCCTTGCAGAGCTATGGCGTGCCTTCTGTTACATTATGTTTGTTATTCTGCATTAGCATCAGGACGTTAGCACTCTAGCACATTACTTATGAAATATTATCTTTTAAAGAAAACTAAATCACAGCAATAAGTAGGGTACCTTGAACTACAATGCATTCTTCCTTTCTTTTCTTGGTTAAAATGCAGTATTTATAAAAAGGTACTTCAAACTTTAAAGGATGGAGCAATAGAGAGAAGAAAACTTCCAGAATTATTCTTTCTTCTTATTTTGAGTGAAATCAAATAATTGCATGTCTTTCCCGGCTTCCTCCTACCTTATGACTAGCTGTAGAGGGATGACGTTTGCTAGCACATGGTAACCCTTTACTGCCACTGAGCTGCCAATAATCTGCCTCCTAGGTACCCCCACCCCTCAGTGCTTTTAGTCTGAAGGCCTGGTCCACACCGTGAATAACAATTACAGTTAACATTTATGGAGGCTTACACCCTGCCCATACTAAACAAAATTGACGTACCTCCTCCCATTTACTCCTCATAAAAGTTTTATGAAGTTATTAGTATGACAGAGATGTTCTTTTCACAGATGTGAAAACTGAACCTTACAGGAGAAATCACTTGCCTGGCATTATAAATTAGTAAGTGGAAGATCTGATACTTGAAAGCCATGTAATTCACCTTGTGCTATTCTATGCTTCCCATTGTTGATTATGATTCCCTGATTTAAGGAGCCACTGAGTAAGTAATGTGTTCCAGAGCAGCTCTTCTCCCTCCTTCCACTTTTAACACACCACCAATCAGTAAGATAACCCAACTGGCTACTTACAAGGCACAGCATGGCGATACAGATTATCCCTGATGGTCTGCTGGAGCTCGTGATCGGGAGACCCTTTCTGGAACCGCTGGTTGAGAAAGTGTCGCAGGTCCTTGTTCAGCTTTCCTCCTGCAGGAAATGTGTAAAACAGACAGAACACATCAACAACAGGGCTTCCCAAAGGTTAAGCAGTCCATGAGCTGTGTGGGAAAGCCACAGGAAGCCCTTCTTTTCAGCTACCCTCAGTCATTAGGAGAACTGACTTCAGGTTTTTCTCTGCAGGGGAGGAAGCAAGCAAGAATGTAACAATGATAAAGCGGCATTAAAACAGCATGAATTTAGGGGCCCCATTTCACATAATACTAGAAGGCTAAGAATTTAAGTTAGGTTATTGCATTAAAAATGTGTGCCACAGACATTTGCGGACACTATTACAGACAATAAGTAGCTGACACCCTAAAGAGGACAATCTCGAAATAGCTGACAAAGTAGAAAATGTTCTTTGCTCAGGGATCCAACTGGTGGAAATCTTTCCTATGGATATACTTGCAAAAGTCTTCCAGAATCTCCAGTATTATTCACTGCAACATTTTTATAACAGCAAATAAATAAAAATAAAAACAAAAAAACCACCCTGGCTGGTGGCATAGTGGATAAGGTGCCGGCCTGCGAACCCAAAGGTTGCTGGTTCGATTCCCAGCCAGGGCACATAATCAGGTTGCAAGCCAGGTCTCCAGCCAGCTCTGTAGCTGGAGGCAGGTGAAAGGCGACCATACATTGATGTTTCACTCCCTCTCTGCCTCTCTTCCTTCCCCTCTCTCCAAAAATAATAAATAAAATCTTAAAAAAAAAAAAAAAAAAAACCTGAGAAAGCCACCAAGGATCAACTAGTTAAAACAGTTCATCTAAATAGTAAATGTTGTGCAAAAGCTAGATCTTTATGTGTTGATATTGTAGGAAAATATGCGTAGAATAGTGCATGCTCTCTGATCCCTTTTGTGTAAAAATAAAATTAGGAGAGATCATGTAACAATGGAAGAATCATCAGAAAGTTTTAACAACAGTTTCCTTTGGGGAAACAGTCTTGAGTGTGGTAAATAATGGAGATATCACTCTTCATTATACAGACAGAAAGAAATATAGAGATCTCACTATCCTGTGTTGACTTACAAACAGTAAATACATGTTTTTTTAATTAACATCGTTTAAGCAACAGTTAACTGGGTGGAGCTTTATGTTCTTTTTTTTTTTTTTTTGGTAACACAACAAAAATAAAGCTAAAAATTATAGTGTTACAAAATGTGCCATAGAAAGAAGGTAACCAAATATTTTCTTTTACTTATTAACAAAAATTATAGTCTACAGCACCTACAGGAAGCCTGTAAGATAACATTCGTTCTTAATGGAGAAAGACACTTCAGTGTCAGCTAAAAATAACAAGGCTCAAATTCTCCTTCCATTTTAGACAAGATAGAAATTAGGTAAGAGCATTTCTAGCCTTAGAGAAACAATGCCGCAATTTGTATCCATGCAAGCCACAATGTTCACGTCTTCAGATAATAACTTCCCCATGGTCAAAAGAGTAAGTAAGTCATGAGGATGACAGTAAGAGTTACGATGATGGTATGTCCTACCTAGGGCAGGAAACTACGGATCTTTATTTTAATGTCATGTTTAAAGCAAGATTCCCTGCTATGATTGATTATTTTAGAATATATGAATGAAAACTAATCTGACCTATTTTATTTTGGTTGTATTATACCCATAGTTTCAAGTGCTGAAAAGAAAAATACATATATTCAAGTCAATCTTAGGTCATTCAATAAATATTCAATTCCTCATCAAGTATTTCTTGTTTGCTTACTTATTTATTGTTATTTTATCCTCACCCAAAAAGACGGTTATTGATTTTAAAGAGAGGAAGAAGCAGGATATATTGATGAGAGATTGAAACATCTATGGGTTGCCTCACACATACACCTGACCAGAGACCAAACCTGCACCCTGGGCAGGTGCACCAACTGGGAATCAAACCTATGACCTTTGGTTTATGGGACAATGCTTCAACAATTGAGCCACACCGGCTAGGGCTCAACAAATATTTATCGAATGAAAAAGACAAACACCCCCCTCCCACTTACTCTTCCCTAAAATGGGCACAAGGTTTGATCAGACATTTTGCAAAATATTATATATGATTGGCCATTAAGCACATGAAAATATATTCAATACCACAATTATTAGAAAAATAAGTAAGATCCTATGGCACACCCATTAGTATAACAAAAATTAACATTCTTGAGTGTTAGAAAGACTGTGGACCAATGCGAACTTTTATATATGGCTAATGGGTATATAAAATAGATCATTCTCTTGGAAAAACAATTTAGCAGTATCTTATAAAGTTAAACCACAAATACCATATGATCTCACCCAATATAGGAGACTAATGAACAAAACAAACCAGCAAGCAAAACAGAACCAGAGACATGACTACAAGGAATAGACTTTCAGTGTGCAGAGGAGGGGGAGGAAGAAGGGGAGAAAGAAGGGGAACAGTTTAGTCAAGGAACTAGCATGGATGACCCATGGACATGGACAACATGTGGGACTGACTGTGAGGGGGTGGGGGTGGGGGAGCAGGGGAAAGCCAATGGGGCGGGGGGTGGGGGGGGATAAATATAATACAACAACAATAAAATAAATTTAAAAGAAACAAAAAAAATGTTAAATCATAACTAACCAAATGACCCAACAATCTACATTCTTATTTGTTCAAACAAAATAAAAGCAAGTCCACACACATACATATAAAGCTTGTAGATAAATCTTCATAGCAATTTATGCATTGCATAATAGGCCCAAATTTGAAACAATCCACATGTCTATCAACTGAAGAATGGAAAACTGCATCATATTCAAACAATAGGATGCTATACCACAATTAAAAGGAGTACATACATGATATTAATAAATCTCAAGTACATAACGCTAAGCAAAGCTAGCAACAAAAGTGAATACACCATACAATTTTTGTACAATTTTATCTTTAAAAAAAGTTGTAGTAAAGGCTATCCAAATTTATAGCAACAGAGAGCAGTTAAGTAGTTGCCCAAAGGTAGACAAAAGCTGCAAAAGGGTACCAAGGATTTAAGATCTATGGAGCATGCCAATGGCAATTTCTCAGCTTTGCAATTGTACTATAGTTATGTAAGCTGTTACCATTGGGGAGAATGAGTGAAGGGTATACAGGACCTCCGCACTGTTTTTACAACTTCCTGGGTATGTACAAGTGATTCCAAAATAAAATATTTTCAAAGAGGAAGCATAAGGAAGCTTTTGGGAGGATGGGCCAGTAAAATTGATGTTGGTTATGATAGTGACGTCACAGTTTTATACATTTGCCAAAGCTTACAGAGCTGTACACTCCTTTGTAAATAAGCACATATTATAATTGCAAATTATACTGTAATACAATCTATGCCAAATGTTTAAAATGTACAGAACTAGTTCTCAAATGTACTGCTTAGTTCTCAAATTCTTAGAAAATTGAACTAAAAGAAAGCGAATAAAGCTTGGTAGTTAAGTCAGACAGGCAGGTCTGGGTTTAAATCCCGGTTATGTTATTAGCTACTGAGCCCAAGTACTACCACTTAACCTCCTAACCTCATTCTTCTCATCTGCAAAAACAAAGCACTGATAGCACAGTAGTTCTATCACAAGACTGTTGTGAGAATTAAATGAGACTCACAGTGATTGGCAATGAGAAAGTACCATTATGAGAATACAGCGAGGATAATTGAGGCCAGAGGGAGAGATCTGGTATCAGTCCAAAGGTGAATCGTTAACTTTAAAAGAAAAAATTCGGCTAAACATAAAACCCATCCTGTTAGCTTAATAATAGTATAAAACATAATACAGGCCTTGGGAAACATGGATTACATAATATATTTAGAGTTTCTGAAAGGGAATAAAGTTCTACTTGTGCTCAGATGATATGGACATGTGTAAACTTGATAACAGTTAGTATATGATATATTCCAGGTACTATTCTGGAGTTGAAGTTCGGAAAATGAAACCAATTGTTAAGTCACTGATATTTGATAGTCATTCTTGCCAACTCTTACCTCTAGATAAGAGACACTCTGGAATTTGATCAAAAGGATAACAGTACTTTCAAGCAAAGTCTCTATTACCTAGGATATAGGGTTTTATACTCCCCTTAATAGAACAGAGTCCTAGACATTAAAAAGACACTAACAGTTATCATTTAAGCCTTGACTACCAAAGATGTCCATGGGATCCAAATGTACTGCTTGAGTCAAAAGCAAAATTCCAAAGAAGATTCAGGATACAGTATCTCTTCATCCCACATATACCATAGGTTCACACATGAGATACCTATTAAGATAAACCAGGAACTTATAGATTGGAAGGCATTAAGATACAGACACTCTTGGTTTATACCGAAGCTTTATATTAAACCTAGCCAAGCAAGCTACGGTTCATGATTATTGAACTGAAACTCCTCTCTACTGCAGATGTGCCAAAGGGCAGGGTTAACTACGCTGCCCGTTAACATTTACTCTGTGCTCCATGATATTTGTAAGCTAAGAGCCTCAACCTTCACATCACATCAGCAATACTGTACTTTTGGGCATCTAATTTCAAATTAATTGCCAATTATTTAGGGGACATGTCTATAAGTCTTCTAATTGTCAAGGGCAGTGAGCCAATGAAATAATAAATTGCAAGACAGAGTTTGTCATAACATCTGCACTTTCTTTGAAAGTCAAGATTTGTCTTGGAAATAGAAAAGAAAACATAGGTCAGGAGTACAGGGAACTTTTTCTAAGAATAGGATCCAGAGCTTATTTTAAGACATTTTATAATATAAATGGGGAAATGAGGTTTAGACATCCCTAGACTTACCATTATTTTATCTTTAATATTTTATCTACATATTCAGAATTCTGTTTTTTACATTTAAAACAATAAACTGCCCTGGTTGGTAGCACAGTGGATAAGGTGTCGGCCTGTAACCCAAGGGTCGCTGGTTCTATTCCCCAGTCAGGGAATGTAACCAGGCTGCAAACTAGATCTCCAGCCAGGTCCGTAGCTGGAGGCAGGAGAAAGGCAACCATACATTGATGTCTCTCTCCCTCTCTGCCTCTCTCCCTACCCCTCTCTCTAAAAGTAGTAAATAATATCTTTAAAAACAAAAACAAAAAAACAATATACTGCTGCTTTTTAAATGTGCATTAGTTCACAGAAATTTAACCTTATCAGTTGGTGCAATTTTTTGTTATTTTATTTTGTTAAAGATGTTTTATTCATTACTTTTATAGAGAGAAGGGAAGGGAGGGAGGAAGAAAGGGAGAGAAATATCAATGTATGGTCGTCTTTCATCTGCCTCTAGCTACGGACCTGGCTGGAGATCTGGCTTGCAGCCTGGTTATGTGCCCTGACTGGAGAATAAAACCAGCAACCCTTGGGTTTGCAGGCTGGTGCCTATCCACTGAGCCACCAGCCAGGGCAAATTTTTTGTTATTTTAAATGTTGTATAATATTTCATTTAAAATATATACCAAAATATATTTCTCCTTCATAGAATACTGGGCTATCTCCATTGTTTGTGACAATCCTGCAATATCACTGTAATGCCTTTTTTTAAAAATATATTATTTTTCTTTAGACTACTTAAATATGGAAATGGTCATATACATGTTCAATTTACCTACATATTAGTAAAGTCTTCTTCAAAATGGTGGTACCAATTTACCTTCCAGCAACAATTTTTAGAGATCCTGCTTCTCTACACTCAGGGCAACATTTGTTATTATTAATGTATCAGGGGTCCCTGATACCACCACCAGATTTCATAATTCACTATCAGGATTCACAGTACTCAGTACAATTTTTTATAGCAAAGCAATACCAGAAAAGGGAAATGTTCATGGGGTAACCAGGTCCAAAGACCATCAGATGCCAACTTCCCAGATTCTACTTCCACTGAAGTCATGCACTCAATTTCCTAAGGAGAATGCTAGTCGGTAGATATAATCTTCATGGTCAAGAAACTAGGTTTCCAGTAAGAACTCTTTTTAGTCCTCTTTAGTCATCTGTTTCTGACCAAGAAGACAAAACAGAACTCTTTCTATGCCAGATGAGCTCCAGATGATCCACCTCTACTAGGTCAAAGAACAGCATTTCATTATGATTAGACTTTAACACATTTTAAAGTTTCAATGTTAAGGAAAACTTGTATACCTATATTAAACTAATCACACTACCAGGAGATTCTGCTTTAGCACACAATTTCTTTATGAAATGATCATAGTTGTCAGAAAGACATTTACTAAGGCAACACAAATATTTGTACTGCAGTGGAGCTATTATATATGTGTGTGTGTGTGTGTGTGTGTGTGTGTGTGTGTGTACATACACACACACACACACACACACGTCTGCTGTTAGGTCAGCAGTTCAGGTTTAGAAAGAATAAGTTTTTCAATTTTATTTATTTATTTTTAAAGAGAGGGGATGGGAGGGAGAAAGAGAGAAAGAGAAACACCGATGTAAGAAACATCATTCAGTTGCTTCTCATACATGCCTCCTCCAGCAACTGAACCCGAGACCCAGACATGTGCCCTGACTAGGAATTGATCAGGTGACCTTTTGCTTTGTGGGAAGATGCGCAGCCAACTGAGCCACATCAGTCAGAGCAAAAATAGGTTTTAAAACCAAATTATAAATTGAAATACAAATTAACTAGTTTTACAGTCACTCAAATTTACAATCCAAAATACATTGAAATGAGTATCATTTGAAAAAGAGCATTATTTGCTATTTGTTTCTTTCTGATACATTTTTCTAACTGTAAAAATAACATTAATTATTGAGGAGCTAGAGTTTAATGGGTACAATTTCCATTGGGAAAGGTAAACAGGTCTGAGGATGGATAATGATGGTTGCTGTGCAACAATGTACTTACTGCCACAGAACTATAAACTGAAAAATGATTACTCTGGTAAATTTCATGTCATGTATATTTTACCACAATAAAAAGGAATATAGATTAATTACAATATTTGAAAAGTACATAAAAGTACAAAGAAACTTAAAATCAAGTGTAACTTCATTTGTATCACCCTTAACATTTTGATGCTGTATGTACACACATTTAATGTACATACCTATACACTTACAATACACTCAGATATTTTAGAAGACCATTCGCTTGTTCAACAAGTACTTATTAAATGCCTCCAGGCACATACTCTATGAGCCTGTAAGATTCAGTAGGACAGCACGGAATCCCTGAGCAGGAGCTGCCTTTAGGAAGGCAGACAGAGCTGGCCTCCAGAGACAATTATTAAGATGCAAACTGAAGGGAGATGAGAGGCTGGCTGGCTGGCTGGTTCAGCACAATGTGGGGGACAGGGTGTTTACACAGAGGGAGAGCATGTGCAAATGGTTTGGAAGTAGCAAAGATGCAGGCATGTTGGAGGGACAGCCTGATGCTCAGATGAGGGCTGGCACAGCCTGAGGCTAAAAAGAGGCATGGAAGCCAGACAGTTCTGTGCCTCACAGGCCATGATAAAGAGCTCGCATTTTATTCCAAGCTTAGTAGGAATCCACTGAAGCAAGTTTAGTCAGGGAGGGGGAAAGAAATGTCTAAATTCTGAGATGACTTTGCAGCTGTGCAGTGGGTCAGATATAGAGGCAGGTGATGGGATGAAGCCAATGGAGCTGATCAGAGGAGACCTGAGTGCTGAGACAGGGAGATTCTGCCAGGAAGAGGGCAGGAGGGGACAGAGAGGAGATGTCATTGAAAGCTGGAACTGATTGAGTTTGCTGATGTGATGGAGGACAACAGCAAAGGCAAGAGAGGAGTTAAAAATGAATCCACTGTCTGGGCTGACCTGGTGATGAACAGGTTAGATGGAACACAGAGTTCCTATTACATTTGAGATGTGTAGGTTCATGTCATATATGTGCATTTGTATCCATATGTTCTAACATGGAATTCATAGCATTCCCAACATACTAGTAGTGCTCAAAAATACAGTTTTATTAGCTATATAGTACTTTCCATTCCATCACAGCCTATTTAACCATTCCCTATTACTAAGCATACTTTCTCTGTCATTATCCTTCTTGTATAAAAGCTGTCTGTATTTCTGATTATTTTCTCATGATTTCTGCAATGAAAATATTGGAACTGAAAGGATAAAAATGTTTAAAATCCTCCAAAAAGATTGTATCAGTTTCTTTTCATCCAGGTTTATTTAAATTGCTCCAAAGTAGCAATATGGATTCATCATAGTATTATCAGTTTAATGTTAATTGACATTTAGATATATTACCTTAAAAAACTACTATAAACAAGGCTTAAAGAAACATCTTGAATAAGAGTTTTTGCTGGAATTTCCAAAGATGGGAATTACCAGAATAATAAGTATAAACTTTATTTTATTTTATTTTTATTTTTTAAATATTTTATTTATTATTTTTAGAGAGAAGTGAAGGGAGAGAGGCAGAGAGAGAGAGAAACATGAATGTATGGTTGCCTTTTACCTGCCTCCAGCTATGGACATGGTTGGAGACCTGGCTTGCAACCTGGTTATGTGCCCTGGCTGGGGAATAGAACCAGCGAACTTTGGGTTTGCAGGCTGGCACTTTATCCACTTTGCCAGCCAGGGCTTAAACATTATTTTAAATATTCTTGATACATAGTGACAAATTGCTTTCCCAAGACAGGTTAGTGATATTGTACTTCAGAATGAGAATGATTTTCCCCTTTTAATCATGTGATTTTAAAAGTTTTCCACCCATGCTTCAAAAGGTATTACTTTGTAATACACTGCATTACAAATGTATACCAACACTCTATTAGGGAGGCACCATGGATGGTAAAACTGTGCTTCTCATTTTGAGAAACTGCTGATTCCAATAAGAAAATTAATTTGGAAAATGGCCTGTTGAGAAGTAATGGGTGAAATTCCATTATAATATATAAGTCAAAAAAAATACAGAAAAACAAACAAAAAAAGCCCTTGCTTCTAAAAAACACACAAATTGGGAACACTCGGTGTGCCAGTTCCTTACAGAATTACTTCCAAGCCCCCATCGCTCAAACAACATGAAAGCACTGGTCTAGATTAGGGGTCAGCGAAATTTCTCTAGAAAGGGCCAAGGGCCAGGTACATGATCTTCCAGCTTTGAGAGCACACCGGGACTCTGCCCAACTACTAAACTCTGCCTTTGTAGTATGAAAGCAGCCATAAAGTATACGTAAACATGGTTGTTTTCCAATAAAATTTTATTAACACAAATAGGCAGTATATTTTGCCCATGGGCCATAGTTTGCTAACTTCTGGCCTAAAGATTGGCTCTGCATCGCCAGGTGAGCAATTCTTCTTCAGCAATTGCTAAAGAAGGAGGTGATGGGTAGTCAGTCTCCAAGGTTAGCCCTAAGCAGCATTACCTAGGAACTTGTTAAATGCAAACTTTGAGGTTCCATCCCAGACTTACTGAATTATAACCTCTGAGCAACCCTTTCTGCAATCTATGTTTTAACGAGCCTTCTGGGTGACTGTAACGGACCCTGAAGTTTGCAAACCAATGGTGTAAGCCACAGCAAAGCTCCTTAAGAAAATATGGGCAGCTAGACTCTGAGAATGAGACTGTTCGCCAATTTCTCAAAAATGTGTCCCATCTCTGGCAACCTCAATACTGCCACTCCACTACTGGGCTAATAACAAAACCTTACAATAACAGGCCCAGCAGAAATGACCCCAGGCAGGTGGTACCTAATCAGACACACAGAGGTTAAATCCATTCCTCTAATGGTACAAAAATAGTTATTCTTTTGGTCATGTTTCTATAGAACTTAAATAAAAAGAAAAAGATAGCCCCGGTTGGTGGCACAGTGGATAAGGCACTGGCCTTATCCCACCGTGAACCCAAAGGTCACTGGTTCAATTCCCCAGCCAGGGCACATAACCAGGTTGCAAGCCAGGTCTCCAGCCAGATCCATGGCTGGAGGCAGGTGAAAGGCAACCATACATTAATGTCTCCTTCTCTGCCTCTCTCCTTTCCCCTCTCTCTAAAAATAATAAATAAAATATTTTTTAAAATTATTTTAAAAAAGAAAAGAAAAAGAAAAATGAGTCTCTGATGTGAAATAGAGGCTGTAGAACAGACCTGAGTGTGCTGATGAAGCTCTAGAAACTACCTTTCATCTTGAACTCCCCACATGAACAAGCACAAAACATTCAGCTAGAACTTCAGAACATTCACTTTATTACATTTTGACTGCTTTTTCTCCTCTTTCTCCTGGAGCATCTTTTTATAACAACTTACAGGAAAAAAAAGTAAGGTTTAAATTCCACCATCTCTATTTTTTCATTACTTCCAGCTTTTTTGCTTCTTGTATTTATTCCAGTTAAACTAGGGTAGTAGAATAATATCTGTTCAAAAGTAAATCGATAAAAGATTTACACAGGGAAAGCAGAAAGCAACATTGGCAAAGTAACAAAGGTGAAATGAGTTTATGTCCAGCCTTAACCAAGAAACAGCTGCATGGCCTCACTGAAAGCTTAAGTCAGACATCTCTACACTCAGAACAGTGAGTGGAATCTGAACACATGTATGTGTGAGTGTATGTGTGTGTGTGTGTCTGCATGTACACATGTGCATGCCCTTCAAGAAAGCACTACGCCCTGACTAGTGGGCCTCAGTTGGCTAGGTGTCATCCCACAAAGAAGAGTCACTGGGTCGATTCCCAGCTAGGGCACATTTCTGGGTTGTGGTTTTGGTTCCTGGATGGGGTGTGTGTGTATGAGAGGCAACTGATTGATGTTTCTCTCTCTCTCTTTCTCCCTCCATTCTCCTATCTCTAAAAATAAATAAACACAAACTTTGAAAACATATAGATAACTCTAAAAGAAAAAAAAAAAGAAGGAAAACCCTAAGTTTTAAGAAGACAATCCATTGGGACCTAAAACAAACTATGCTCAGATGACCTGTTGGTCTCCAGTGATAACAGTGAACATTTCTTAAGCACCTTTGCTAGACTAGGCACTGTGCTAAGTAATGATGTCATAATGCCCACTCCAACCCAGTGAGGTTGGTTCTATTTTCAGTCCCATTTTACAGAAGAATAAATCAAGGGTGGAGATTGCCTACCACCTCGGTAATTTGGCAAGATGGAAGTATGTATAAATATAGAGCGATAGAATGGGTATATCGAGGTGTGAATAACTGGTCAATCTTGGTGACAGGAATGTACTTGTACATTATGCTACTCTTTCAATGGCAGTAGAGGTTTGAATTTTGTCAAAATAAAAAAGTAAAATAAAATTGTTTTCACGTACACCATGCCATTAGAAAACATCAATGTGAATCTCAATATAGATGGAAGACTGACATTCCATCTAAACAGTCACATTGTAAAGTTGTCCCAATATCCTTCTTGATGCCCAACATTTGCAGAAACCAAGAAAGTAACATCTGAATGGCACTGGCCTCCGGAGAACACTCAGATGGGAATGTCACATAACCAAGGTTCCTTCCTAGGAACCAGCACCCGTACTATTGGGCCTTAGGACAGTGCTGACAAATTAGAGGTTTTAAATGCTTTCATGCAAATGCAAGCTGAGATCCTGATGACATTCCAGAGCCTGGACTATCCATAGTAATTAATGCAGCTGGTGCCCTGCCTGCACAGCCCCACCCTAATTCATTCTCAGACAAGAATGGGTAATCCAGATCACAAACTGTTCTAATATGGACTGATATTATTCACACAACAGTAGGCTGGGACCAGAGTTCCAGGCACTCTGCCCTTAACTGGGATATTTCATACAAGCTGAGTTACAATATAGTACTCCACTTGAATATCTGGATTATGAGAACAGGGACTATCAGCAATATCCACATGTTTGGATGGGTTTGCCCTCAGCAGAGCATCCTTAGGAATTTATTCTTTGCACAACATTCCTCTTACATATCCTTCGAATATGGAAACAACAGAGAATCACATGGTCCCAGCCTGGCAGGAATGCAAAAACACCTCAGGCTTCAGTAGGATTCTAAAGTTTTCTGTGAGGTCAGATAGTGAGTATTTTAGGTTTTGCAGGCTGTGAGATCTACATTTCCACTATTCAAATTACTTTTTCAGCAGAAAATTACTCCTAAACAATATGTAAATGACTGCATGGCTCTATTGTAATAAAACGGTATTACAAAAGCAGGCAGGCTTGGCCCACAAGCTGGATTTCCCCACCCTATTCCCAGTGGATTGTTCCTCTCCAAAACCATGCCACATTTTCCCAGTATTGCCTGGGTGGTCATGTGTGTGTATGTGTTCAGAAAGCTCTGGGCATGAAAACCATTCCCTTAGAAAAGGAGCAGCAAAGTAAGTCAGGGGTCTGCACTGATGAGACTTGCACTAAACAGGTAAACAATACCCACATCCTCTATTTCAAGGCCTAGATAGCCTTCAGTGAAATTTATCAAATGACTCCTGGAATAAAATTTGTTGCTGGTGTCCAGTTCATACAAATATGCAGGATAGAAAAACTCATACATTAAAATACAAAATTTCCCCTTGATGATTATAAAGTTGATGCCTTATCATAATTGCTTTTATGAATATTATCTCATTTAAACCTAATAAAACCAGCAAGAATGGTGCCATTATTTCCATTTTTAAACAGATGAGAAATGAAACTGCCACTGCCAACATGCTCAGATAAAGGATTAGAAGCCAGATGTTCTTCCCAAAATTATACGCTTTCCTCCCTCCACCTGTGTGACTTCAAACAAGGTGTTCATCAGCAGTGAGGAGTGAAACTTTGTTTTGTTAAATCCACTTAATGATATTCTTCAAAACTATGAAGGTTATAGAGAAACAAGGGGCAATTAAGAACCTGGTACAGACTAGAGGAGTGTAAGAAGACATGACAAATGAATGCAATGTAAAGTCCTGCACTGGGTCAGGGACAGAAAAGGTACATTGGGGGGGGCAAAACCCTGATGAAATCTGAGTTAAGAGCAGAGTTAATAGTAATATATGATATTAACTTCTTACTTTTGATAGATGTACCATAGTCACGCAAGATGTCAACATTAGAAAAAATTAGTCGAATGAGGGTCAAGAACTCTGTATCATCTTTGCAACTTTTTTCCATCTTAAATGTTCCAAAATAGTCATTTTTTTAATGTATATAGTGCACTGAACACATGAACGTACATGTGTGCAGGGTTCTCAGGCTCTTTTATATGTTGCAAACCCACTAAGGTGAAAATTTTTACAGATTCATCTCTCTGGACTAACCACAGCTACCATTTTTAGACAGTGTAGTACACACTACATCTGGTTAAAGACCATTTGAAAGAGAGAGTTCTTATTTCATAGACCGATCATTAGATATTTCTCCATAAGCAATGATCATTTTCACACTATTTTCATTCCATCTCACTGCAGACTTTCAGCTGCTATTCAAAAGTGATTATAAATAATGGGGCTATAAAAGCCATTCAGTAATCAGGACACTCACTGGCCATATGCCCACCCTGACAACGGAAGTGATTCATGTGAGGCAGCTCAATCACTCAGCTCACTCAGCTTCCCCTCTGATGGGCCCTCCAGTTGCCCATCAATATCACTCTCAACAGCATCTTGTTTTTTTGACTAGAGAGGTTACCGACAGGCCAAAGTGCTGCAGCTTTTTAAAGTGTATATGCAAGTAGAGAAAAACAAACTCAATCGTTTTCTTTGTTGCCATTTCACACATACAGAGGTCAGGAGGAAAAGCACAGAATGTAATACTGAATCAACAAAAAGTCTGGGCCTTTGTCACAGGATGGCAGAGACCCAAAGGGAATCAGATGGCTGAAGAACTCAGACCTGGCCAGCCAAACCTTGCCCCTCAGCACATAAGACTTCGGTACACAAGCTTAAGCCCATTACACGACTCATCAATTGTGCCTCAACAGTAAGTCCATGGGCATCTTGGCAAGACAGTTCTATGCTGTTGCGGGGTCAACCTTCTAGATATCAGCATCCCTGTCCTTGGCAGCCCTGGGATCACTGTGACAACCCCAGAGGGGCAGTCCCACACGGGAGGTAGGTAAATGAATAGCAGTCAGAGACAGTTACTTCTTAACTGTTAATTTCTTTTCTTTTTTTCATTTTGCTCCAAGAGCATATTAGAATAGAATATTACAAAAGGGCCAATATTGGTGATGACTGTATTTTGCTATGCACAGGCTTACGTAAACACACATGTCTTTCCTTTGGTACAGGGCTACTGACTGCGAGGCTGCAGAGCTTAGTGCTGGGATCTGGGCTGAGCTCAGGTCCCAGCAGCTCAGCAGCAGCACCCTCTGACATGGCCAGCTGCAGGAGGCCTTCCATCAGCGACCATCCCATTGCTCTGGTTTACTGCGTTCAGAGCTATTTTATTTGAAATAACTTATTTTCCTTTTTCTTGTTTGTTATCTGTCACTTCCCCACCAGGAGGTGTTCATAAAGAGCTGAGATGCTCTCCACTTATAGGAGTTGACATATACTTAATGACTGACCAAATTAATAAATAAATGATAATACTTAATAAAATAATATAAGCAGTGACTAAACCAAAACCAGGTAAACAGACCTATGTTCTCACCCTGCCTTTGCCATTTGCTCCCTTAATCACGCTGAGCCCCAATCAGTCATATGGCGATAATGACGATCCATACCGACATGGCCCTCATGTGGAATAAATGAGAACACAGCATAATGCTTAATAAATGTTAGGTATTCTCTCCTTCATCATCTGACTTGAAAGTAACATATTAAAAAATTTTAAAAACCTGCATGAAATTCAATTTGTTCTCAAGGAAAGATAATTTTTTGAAGATTTGTGATTATGACTAAGTATTACAAAACAAACAAGTTAAACAAGACAGCCTTTCTATATCGATAGACTACAAACTAATTGGAACCCAAATGTTATCACCAGGTTGCTTTCACACACTCACTTCTGTTGGTGGTCCTCTGTATGGCCAAAGGTGTACAAATGAAGAGACAGGATTTCCAGGTTCATGTGAACTATGACAATAGAGTAGAGTATCAAACAGTCACGCTCCTTCCTCTAGACCAGGAGTCATGGTATCTGGCATTTACTCTTTAGTTAACCATTTATTTATATGTTCTTCATATATATGTGTTATATTGTGTATTCATTATTTTAATTTGGATTACCCCAATGACTAATGCTGTGAAACACCCTGTCATGTGCTAATATGTACCTGAGAGGCTAGTCCTTTGTCAGAAATATAGTTTACAAATATCGTCTCCCAGTTTGTGTCTTGTCTATTTATTTTCTTGATCATGTTCTTTTGATAAGTGGAAGTTTTGATTGTTGATAAAATCTAATTTATCAAGTTTTATGAGCTTTTGTATGTAGTATTCATTTATCACAGATGAACCATCAAACAGCATAATAAAACAGATAGAAGAACTGTGGGTGAGGGTTAAGATACCTGGATTTGATACCTAAACTTGTGCCATATTTGTTTGGGGGAAGTCATTTGTGATAGTTAATTTTATGTGTCAAGCTAACTGGGCTATGGGCTGCCCAGATATTTGTTCAAATATTATTGTGAATATTCCTATGACTACAGTTGTAGATAAATTTAGCATTGAAATGAGACACTGAGTAAAGGAGACTGTCCTCCTCCATGTGGAGTAGGCCTCACCCAATCAGTTGAAGGCCCAAATGAACAAAAAGGCTGATTCTCCTAGGAGGAAGAAAGATTCCTCCTGCCTGAGCCATGAAGTTGGCTTTTTCCTGCTTTTGAAACATGAGCTCTTTCTGGGTCTCAAGCCTGACAGGCTTAGGACTAGGACTTACAGTATCAGCTCTTCCTGTTGTTGGGCCTTCATGTTCTAACTACAACTACACCATTGGCTCTTCTGCGTCTAGCTTGCTAACTACAGAATTTGGAACTGATCAGCCCCTATAACCGTGTTAGGAAATTTTTCACAATAAATATCTTCTTAATTATATATACACATATATGCATTTTATTGGCTTCATTTCCCTAGAACATTAACTAATACATCATCTGCCTCTTCCTAACTCCAGCACAGCATGGAGTGTTTTAATAGGTGCTAAATGAATGTTGCTGGAATCTCTAATAAATTGGCCTGATTCACATGTGTAAATGAATGAGCTAGATTTGACAACCCCCCACTCAGGTTTCTCCCATTCTGAAAATCTGATCTCACCTTGGTCTCACCTTTCTATTCCAGCAGCACCTTTCCCATGAGTGTCCTCTCCCAAAATTAATTTGTGCTTTTCAGAAAAAGCGACAAAGCACCCCCCTGTCTAATCAACTCATCAATCATTCCAACAGGCCCCTTCTTGCTCTCCCATGTGGGGGAGCAAAGCTAACTCATGCAAACAAAGTAGTTGGAGTATTTACTCTCAACAGGGGTGGTAGCAGGTGAATTCTTTCAAGTTTCTCCTTTAAATACATTGGTCATATACAGACATACCCCACTTCTAAAATAACACTTCTTAAATTTAACAAAGATGCCAACTAAACTAATAAACCAGTGGCTGGCCCCACTGTTGGGCAAGTGAGTCCCAGACACACTGGAGTTACCAAATCACAGGAGGAGGCCCAACATTTGTCAGAGGAACAAACAGGCCCATCAACACCTCAGCTTCTGGGAACCTGTAACACCCTCTCTTCACTGCTTTGTTTCAGATCAGTCCTGAAATTCCAGAGAGAAACTGTTCTTTAGAAATTAAGTAAATTTAATAAAATTAAATAAATTAACTTTATGTGACAAAATTAAATAAATTTTGCAATGCCCTTTGAGACCAACCTATACCCTAGGAAGATGTCGAACAACAATTGAGAATTCTTACTTTCTACTAAATCTATATTAAGAAAAGTAGGTGATGGTGATTTGAGAGTTGCAGCGAGAACCTGAAGGAATTCAATTCCCTGGATTGCCCCACAGGCTCTAACAAAGGCAAAGAGCTGCTTTCTCCTTTTTTTGGTCCTGGAATGTTCTAGTAACAGGGAACCAGGCAGGCTTAGTCAGAATGTAAGTAAGTGGTCACTAGGCTTCCTGGAAGGGAGCAGTCTGAACCAGGCTGGGCACTGGAATCACCTGGGGCACATCTGTACTGAAGGCCCGACCTAACACCAATTAAGAATCTGTTCTGTGGGGAGGAACTAGGCCTTTTCCCCTCCCTCCCTCCATCCCTCCCTTCTTTCTTTCCTTCCTCCCTCCCTCTCCCATTTCCTTCCTTCCTTCTTTAGTTTCTTCTTTTATTTTTGGTGGGGTAGGGGGACAGGGGGCATCTTCCCTAGTAACTCCAGCAGATCCACTAAATGTGAGAATATCTACTCAGAACCTTCGTTATAGAGCATCTTATCACATCTCCTAGGATGAAGTGCCCTGAGCTTCAAAGCAGAAGTATAAGACTTTGTGAACAAGGAGCAGGATGGATGGATGTGTGCGAAGAACATCAAGGGGAAAGGAAACTAAAAAACATGTTAACACCCTCTTAGAGTCACGACCCTAAGAATTTGCACTAGGTTTCTGCCCACCCCTGACTAAGAAAGAAAGCACAAATTAGCTGGGTAGAAAACTCATCTCCAAGAATCAGGGGACCATGGGTAGCCTGGATTTGATGTCCCACTGTGGCTCAGCCACTTTTTTGCTTTTACACCAATTCCCTGAGAAAAGTCACAAGATACTTATATTTAGTTTGTAGAACATACATCAAAGTAAAGGGTGGGATGGGGGTCTGGTGGGGGGGGTTGGCAAGGTGTCCCCCTGGCTGTAACCAGTGACAAAGAGCAAGGTGAAAAGGGCTATCAGAGCACAAAGGTGGGCTTTCCCTCATGGAAACACTACTACGATGACTTCAAGCAGCACAGGCTGACCTCTGAAGCTGAACACAGCACCTACACATTTAGTGACAGCTAGAAAAGATGAAAGAACACACAGAAGGCACCCACAAATAAAACACAACTCAAATGTGATGGCTGTGAATTGAGTAATTACCATGTTGATGGATTTGACACTTAGGATAACACTGAACCATGTGCTACCTCAAAAGGATTCTTCAAGGAGCAACACCAATTGATACCTTCAGCCACTCCCAGATCCTGATCAGTACCTTCAGTGCTCAAACAAATAATCAATTCCCTTTAATGAGATGTGATCCCGCCACTGGTCACAGATACAGGAACTATGACAACTGTGCCCTCTCTCCAAAAGACTCCCAGGGAATGAGTGAAAAGGCTTAAACATTTTTTCATCAGCAAACCAAAAATATTTTGCCCAGCAAAAAACCCTTATTCATCCAGATACCAAAATTTTCTGTAAAGTGTTTCTATTCTGGCTTATCTAACATCCACACTATCTATAACCTTGATATGTATGCTTTATTTATATATACTGAAAGCATACTAGTAACTTAAAAGTTCAAGCAAAATCAAATTATGAAAATAAAGCTGTTATGCTTCTCTTTTTTTTTTTTCTTGTTGAAAGAAGACTAGCTTAACATATGCTTTTCTCCTCATAATTAGAAAGATTCTGGAAAGAAAATGTAGTTAAATAGGCTTGAACAGAAAATAGCCAAAAATGAAGTCTTGTATATAAAAGAATAACAGTTAAATAATAAAAGCTCCCACTCTCACTTGATAGTTGTTACCTGCCTGGAAACAGAAACATACTTTGTACCATCCCCAAAGAAGCCTTCTGTTCCCAAACAAGGGTCTCATGTCTGACTGGTGCAAGCCAAACCAGCCGGAAGGAACAGACGGCCCTGCAAAGCTTCAGCAGAACAAGTCCTAACAATATGCCAAAGAACACGTTTAACACAACAGAAGTAGAAAAATATTTTCAAAATCAGTTCTTGGCTTAAATGCGGCATTTGGCACCACAAAGAAACACAGAGGAGAAGAACCAACTTGGTAATGCCCTGTGACTTTCTGAACTGCACAGGCTAGTGGGTGTGGGCTGGTTATTCATCTACCGGGCTCCACACCCCCCATGCCCTTCCATCAGTGAGTTCCCAGTTCAGGGTTCCTTAGTAGGGCTGGAAAGAAAAGAACTGCGGAAATACAGATAACCAATCTTCTTAGTCATATGTCATTTAAAACTATGCTGATAGCAAATATCTGATGCCATCTCAATAACTCATTATTAATGTTTTGGATTATAGTGTTAAGTCCATGTCTCAAACTGCTTCCTACAAAAGGTAGGTAACATGGCCCCATCGGGGAAGCTGGGGCAGAGGTCCATTTCCCTATCCATCCCACTAAGTGCACCAACAGACCTTTAAGACAAGCAAGAAGTCTCTGAAATGTAAACAGAGGAAGGCAGACAAGCAAGGAACCTCCGGAAAGACTTCAGCATGGAGGCGAGTTCCTTGGGCTTTCTCTGCACCTCAGATATCCCAGGATTTAAGGAGCTGGCAAAAGGCAAATGCCAATGGATCAGATATTAGGAGAAAGCAACGCCTGTTCTCTTTAGCTAAAGAACCAGAAAAGAGGTACACTAACAGCACAAAAGACTTAGTTAACTGCTCTACTCCAGCCAAATACCATGGAAAAATATACTATGGTTCCAGCAATAACCAACCTAGAAATGGGAGAGCAAGGAGCCTAGGTATCTACCCTTTACAGGCTACATTGGGGTGTCCACTTCATGTCAAGGTGATATCAGAGACCACAGAGCAGAGAGACAGAATTTTTCAAGCCACTGGGCTAAAATGAACATTTTCTTCTCTCTTCTCCCACCCTCCCCGTGTGCTCCATGAGAAGCCAAAACTTCTGCCCCTTCCAAAGTAATAAGAACCCCTCCTTCCACTCCCGACATCAAGTGCCAAAGGAAGAAGACCCTAGACTTACACTCACCCCTGTAGCAACAAGGTATCATCCCTCTTCCTCTGTCAAACCTTGTAAAACAAAGTTTAAATAAGATTCTGAGTTTTCTGGTCAGTATGGTTAAGATGATAGGAGTGTTATTGTATAATCTAAGGGCTGCAGGTTCAATTCCTGGTAGAGGCCCATGTCTGGTTTATGGGCATCATCCCCTTGGGGCATACAAGAGGCAGCCAATAAATGTTTCTCCAAACATCAGTGTTTCTTTCCCTTCCTCTCTCTGAGTTTTATAACATATTATCCAAAACATCTAGATTTCAAGTAAAAATCACTCATTATAACAATATCCAGGAAAATCTCAACCAGAATGAAAATAAACAATAGATGCCAACACCAACAAGACAAGAGATGTTGGACTTGTCTGACAAATATTTGAAATCATTTATTGTAAAAATGATTCAAGGAGCAATTACAAACACACTTGAAAGAACAAAAGAGTATAAAATCTCAACAAAACAATAAAGGAGACAATATCAAGGTAAAACAGAAACAAATTTTAGAACTATGAATTAAAGTCAATGTGTAATGAGCGGGGGACAGATGAAACTCAACATAAAGTTAAATGTTAGAAATTACCCAACTTGAATATGTGAGAAAATGACTGAGAAAAAAAGAAACAGCATCTCAGATATCTGTGGAAATATAATGAAAATCTAACATTTGTGTCACTGGAGTCTTGAAGGGAAAAAGAAAGAGGGTAGCATTAAAAATGTACTTAAAAAAATAATGAGTGAAAAATTTCCAATTTTACCAAAAAGATAAACATACAGATTCAAGGTGAGCAAACTAAAAAACAGAATAAAGTTTTTAAAATAAACACCAAAACACATCATAATCAAATTTTGAAAACTACAGGAAAATAAAAACTTTGAAAAGAGGGAAATAAATGATGCCTTACCTAGAGAAGAGAAATAATTAGAATGACAGTAGATTTTTCATAAGAAGCTATTATGGAGACCACAAAGAAAAAGATACAACATTTTTCAGGTGCTGGGAAAAAAGAAATGTCAAGTTAGAATTCTTGAAAATCTCCTTCAGAAATGAGGTAGAAATTGAAACCTTCGCAGATGAAGGAAAGTTAAAAGACTTGGAAGGCAGCAGACCCTCCCTAAAGGAGCTGAAGAGGTTCTCTAAAAAAACCCAAAAAGTTATAAAAGTAGGAATTTTAGAATAAGAAGAAAGAAGAAATAGAAAAGAGCAAAAATGTCTATAGATACAACATATTTTCCTATTCCCCTTGAGTTTTCTAAGTTAAAGTTGATGATCAACTCAGAAAGTATAATACTGTCTCATGTGGCTCCAAGTGTACACAAAGGAAATATTTAAGACGAAGATGTTATCAATAAGGATGTAAAGGAGGCATCAACAGTTCACTCACTTGAACTGGTAAAATGACAATAGCATTCTGGGAAAAAAGTCTTTATCTAAAACAACACTTAAAAACATTACAGACAAATCAGCCCTGGCTGGTGTGGCTCAGTGGATTGAGCGCCAACCTGCAAACGAGGCATGTTTGCATGCCTGGGTTGCGGGCCAAGTCCCCAACTGGGTACACATGAGAAGTAACCACACACTGATGTTTCTTTCCCTTTCTTTCCCCCTCCTTTCCTCTCTCTCTAAAAATAAGTAAAGAAAAAATTTTAAAATAACATTACAGACAAAAATAAAATGCTAAAAAATGTTAAAATAACAAAAGGCAAGAACAAAAGAAAAACAAATGAGTACAAGAGAGATCAAACACACACACACACACACAAAAGTGTCAGATATGAGCTCTAAAATTGTGAATAATTACACTAAATGAAAATTGTTAAATGGTATTCTATTTATATGAAATTCACTTAAAATAAAATGGTATAGGTATGTGGAAAATAAAAAATGAAAAAAGATATATCATGTAACATTAATGAAAAGAGAACAGGAGTATTATATTAATATCAGATTTTTAAAACTTCAGAACAAAGAAAGTTGACAGAAAAAAATCATTTTGTAATCATAAAAGGGTCAAAGCTTTAAAAAGACATAGAAATCCTAAATGTATATGCACCAAACAAAACTATTGCAGAATTGATAGAACTGAAAGGAAGAAGAACAAATCCACTATTATAGCTGAAGACTTCGATGTCCCTCTCCCGAACAACTAATAGAATTAAACAGAAAATCAGCAAGATGTAAAAAAAATCCTGACCTTCAAGCAACAGGATCAAGTGGATATTTATAAAACACTCCACCCAACAACAGCAGAATACAAATTCAAGTGTCTATGGAACGTACACCATAATAGGTTATATTATGGATGATAAAATAAAACTCAACAAAAATTTTTCATCTATTTATTTTTAGAGAGAAGAGAAGGAAGGGGAATAGGGAGAGAAACATCAGTGTGTAAGAGAAATATCAATCAGTTGCCTCTCAGACAACTCCAGCCAGGGACATGGCCCACGGCCCAGACATGTGCTTCAACAAACTTGAAAGAATTGTAATCATATGTACAAAGTGTATTTTTTAAGCACAAGGAAACCAAACATGAAATCAATAAAAGATAAGAAAACCTATAAAAACTGTAATAATACACTTCTTAAAAAAATAAACCCAAGAGAAAAAGTCTTAAGGGAAATATAGTAAACTGAGTGAAAAATAAAAGTTCAACATAAAATTTGGGAGATACAGCTAAATCAGTGCTGAAAACAGTGCTAAAGGATTATATTAGAAAAGAAACATTTAAAATCAAAATCTCAGTTATTACTTTAAGCACTACAACAGAAAAAGCAAACTAAACCCAAACAAAGAAAAGAAAAACATGAAGAACAGAAATCAATGAAATTAAAAACAGAAAAACAACAGAGAAAAATCAATGAAACAAAAAACTAGTTCTTTGAAAAGATCAAACAACAGACACATGTCACCAAGACTGACAAAGAAATTTCCAGCAATAATCCAGTAACATAAAAAGAATTATACATCATACAACAACAATAAAGTTAAAAAAAAAAAGAATTATACATCAACCAAATGAGGTTTCAGGGATGCAAGGTTGATTATACATTTAAACATTGATCACTGTAATCTACAATACATGTTAATATGCTAAAGAAGAAAACTTACATGATCATAACAGGAGATTCAGCAGTGTTTGATGAAATTCAAAATCCAGTCATGACAATAATTTTCAGAAAATTATGAAGAAAGTGAAACTTCTTGAGGTTGATAAGGAACACATGCAAAACCCCGCACTACTTTATACTTGATAACGAAAGCCTAACTAGCCCTGCCCTCAGCCCGTGGGAAATGACACAAGGCCATCATTCCCCTGGTTCAACCAAGTGCTGGAAGGTCTGGTAAGGATGCTGCAAAACAGACCAAAGAGGGGAAAAGAAAAATTACAAATCACAAGGGAAAAAATAAAATCATCCTTATTTGAAGATGACAGGATTATCTATATAGAAAATTCCAAGGGATCTATTTGAAAAATAAAAATAAACTCCTGGTACTAATAAGTGATTTTAAAAAATTTCAACAACAATAAAATTAAAATAGAAAAATAAATAAATAAATAAATCGCAGTATGCAAAAAACACACCCCAAAATCAATTACATTTCTATATACTAGCAATGAACACAATGAAACCTAAATTTAAAATATGACTTAGAACTGTTCAAAAAAATGGAACCCTTATGTATAAATCTGACAAATCAGTTACAGGACCTGTTTGCTGAAAACTAGGAAATAGTGATGAAATATATACCTAAAGACAAGTAGAAGATATGTGCCACACCCATGGATTGAAAGTGTCAATGTAGCAAAGACATCCATTCTCCTTAAACTGTCACACAGGCCTAATACAATTCCTATCAAAATCCCATGAAAGTATTTTGTAGGTATAGACAAATTATTCTAAAATTCATATGGGAAGGCAAAGAAATTGAAATAGCAAAAAAATATTTTTTTAAGCAGTAAATTGGAGGTATCAGTTTACTTAATTTCAAGACTTTATAAAGCTAATTATTCAAATCTGTATAGTATTGATGTTGGGCCAGACACGTAGAGCAATGGGACAGAATACAGAGCCCAGAAATAGATCCACACAAATATGCCCAACTAATTTTTCACAAAGTAACAAAAGCAATTCAGTGGAGCAAGGATAACCTTTCAACAAATAGTGCGGGAACAACTGGATGACTGAAAAGGAAAAAAAAAAAAAAGATGAATCCTGACTTATACTTCCTATCTCATATAAAAATTAACTCAAAATGGATGATGGGCTTAAATGTAAAATGTAAAACTATAAAGCATTTAAGAAAAACATTAAGAAAATCTTTGGTATTGAGTATGAGGTAGAGTTCTTATTCTTGACTCCAAAACCTGGATCCACAAAAAGGAAATAATAAATTGGGCTTCATTTTTTTTTAAAGATTTTATTTCATTATTTTTAGAAAGAGGGGAAGGAAGAGAGGCAGAGAGGGAGAGAGACATCAATGCATGGTTGTGTTTCACCTGCCTCCAGCCACAGAACTGACTGGAGACCTGGTTTGCAATCTGGTTATGTGTCCTGGCTGGGGAATCGAACCTGCGACCTTTGAGTTCGCAGGCCAGCGCCTTATTCTGGGCTTCATTTTTGACTAACGGTTTGTCACTGTCTCAAGGACAACTTTCACAAAAGTGAATTCTGCAATACACCATGTGATATATTTCACAGAAAATAGCATTCCAGAGTAAAATAGTATTAAAAAAGAAAAAAACTGCTTAATTTGCTACAATATATCTAAAGTACTATCACTTAACATGTAATAATTATATAAGCTATTGCCATATTTTAAATTTTTTGTATTAACTCTTCAAAATTCAGTATGTACTTTAAATATCTGTAAAAATATGTATGTGTGCAGATGTATTTTTGCATGTGTTTGGTAATATTGCAATTCATATTACTTAAAAGAGTAATTCTTTAAACAAGTGAATTAATGTAGGTATTTTGAAATAATGAAAAGAAAACTTTGTATTAATATGATTTGAGAGGCTGACAGTTAAAAGGCAGTAATTAAATGGTAAATTGTCTGGATGTGAAAGGAAAAAAAAAAGTACACATACGTGGTTACAGAACAGACAGAGGAATGTTAAGAAGAATAAAGGAAATGGAGAAGCCAAAGAACTTACATGCATGACACATGGACATGAACTAAGGGGGGCGTTGCTGGAGGGAATGGGGAGACTGGGTAGAGAGTGGCAAAGGGGGAAAAACTGGGACAACTGTAATAGCAAAATAAATAAAATATAGTTAAGGAAAAATAAAATAAACAAGCAGCACAGAAAAAAAAATTGGGCTTCATAAAAATTAACAAGTTGTTTTACTGACAAAAAATAAATAAATAACATAACATAACATAAAGAGGATGAAAAGACTAAGGAGAAAATATTTGCAAACCATGTATCAAAGACCTAATATCTAGGACAGAAAATGAACTCTCCAATACTCAATAGTAAATATAACAATAAACAAATAATCTATGTAGAAAATAGGCAAAAGATATGATCAGATACCAGACATCAAATATAAACATTTATCAAAGAAGATATACAGATAGAAAATTAGCATATGACAAGAAATTCAATATCATTAGCAAATAGAAAAATGCAAATTAAAACCTCGAGCTATTGCTATCCACCTATCAGAAGTGGTAACATAATGACAACTGGATCACACATACTGCTGGTGGGAGTGCAAACTGACAGAGCTACTCAGGAAAAGTATGGCAGCTTCTTAAATATCTATCTATATAGGCAACTACCATATGACTCAACAACTGTACTCTTGGACATTTATTCTAGAAAAATAAAAATCATGCTCACACAAATACCTGTGTGTGAATGTTTATAGAAGCTTTACTTTTAATAGCCAAAAAATTGGGGGGGGGGGGGGGGCAAAACAAAACCTTTGGTGGTTGAATGGGTTAAATAAGCTCACAAATGAAAAGGATGGAATTATTGATACATGCAATAACCTAGCAAACTCTCCAGAAAATTATAATGAGTAAAAAATGTCAATCCTAAATGGTTACTTTCTGTATGATTTCATTTATATACCATTCTTGAAATGACAAGAAGCAGGAAGAGGCAAAGAAGAGATTCTCCCCTACACCTTCTGGAGGCGGTTTTAAGTCACCAAGTTTGTGGTCATTTGTTACAGCACCCACTGGAAACTAATACATATCACCAGCCTGGGGGAACTTGCTATGAGCCCAAGTTCTCAGGTCCTGACTCAGACAGAGTGAATCAGATAGCATTTAAACAATGTTTCCTGATGATGGGAATTGATTCAAATTTAAGGCACGGATATAAACCACCACACAGTTCCTAATTTATCATAGTGATAAC
This sequence comes from Noctilio leporinus, assembly GCA_004026585.1. NCBI lineage: Eukaryota > Metazoa > Chordata > Mammalia > Chiroptera > Noctilionidae > Noctilio > Noctilio leporinus. Next base: position 145,353 of record PVIW01002291.1, read on the forward strand.
TTAGTACCAGCATGGAAAGCATTTAACGATACCAACGTATGTCAAATAAGTAGGGGATATATTTGAAATTCCATATTGTTTGAGTGAATTTTTTGTGTCAAGGCCTGAATGGAAATAAGCATTAAAAGTACAGCAAAAGTGAGGCTTTAATGACAGTCTTGTAAGATTGGATGCCTGTCTGGTGGGCAGGAACACCCAGTGGAGGTACAGTGGGGCTTTTATTCCCTACTGCGAACCTCCCCAACCCTGTTCCTTACTGGCTGAGGACTGTAAAATGTAGAATCTTCCTGATCATGTCTAAAGATGATTAGCTATTTCCCCTGCTTTGTTCTCTAAGGCACTCATGATAAGCTGCAAAAGTCTCCTGCTCCTAGTCCTAACTGCCACATTCTCTCTCTCAGGCATCCTGTCTTCTCCCTAGTTAACCCGTTTCCTCAGAGGCCCTTTATCTGGTGTGTTGTGGTTTGGCACATCCACTAAGCTGGCAGTGCAAATTGGCTATACTAACTTTCAGTGGTAAGGGCCTTGCCTTTGTTTCCCTTCTGGCCATTCATTTGACTGTAACATTCCCTCCTCAATTAATAAGGACCCAAATCTTTGTGGACTTTAAACTTATGTATGCATGCAAATATTAGTTAGGGTGGCCCATGACTGGGTGACCAGCACCTGTGTGGTCAGAGGACAGGTGGCAAGAGGGCCAAGAGAGTGGCCTGGTGCAGGTGGCCCAAGGTCCCTAGGAAGCCAGGGCCCCCCCATGTGGTAAAAAGGCCAAGAGGGGACCCCAGAAAACCTTATTCTAAGGACTTATATAGGTGGGATGGGGGTAAAGAAGTTACATTTTGATTAGCATGTAAATGTGGTGCCAGCTTTCGTGGGGAGATGACATGATGATCCAGATGTAGGTATGGGTGGGGGTCAGTTGGCCCTACTCCTTTTTTAAAAAACGATGTTATTTATTTATAGAGAGAGAGGAAGGGAGAGAAAGAGAGGGAGAAAAAGAGAAACATCAATGGGTGATTGCCCCTTGTATGCCCCCAACTGGGGACTTAGCTTGCAACCCCGACTGGAAATCAAACCAGTGACCCTTTGGTTCACAGGCCAGTGCTAAATCCACTGAGCCACACCAACCAGGGCTGTTAGCCCTAATCCTTATCTTGCTCTAGACTATTTGCTCATTTTGCATATGTGACAGGAGCCAGGCAGTTAACCAAAGTTGTTTTAGGGGCTTTTCCTTGGGCATGGGTAGTCTCCCTCCCCTTCTAGGCCTTGGGATGAATATACAACCTCAAGGTTTTCCTTTTCTCAGCTAGTGGGGATGACACACACAGACTTTCAAGGATTCCCCCCATCCTGCACTATCACAGTTGACTTATGTTGTCCAGAATGCCTGGCAGCCTTATTGGACCAGGATTAGGATTACTGAGTCAGCGGCTGAGACATGTCTCCCTTTGCTTTTAGCCCCCTGTCTATAGGCTGTACTAGCCTGAAAATAAACCATTAATATTTCTATCCCTTACAGAAAGATGATGACTCCTTCTCTCTAAACCTCCCACTTTGTTCTCAAAATTTCTCATAATTGTGCAAATATGATTTATGATAACTTGTAAGGCCAATATAGGCTTATACGGGGATCAACATTTGCTTTTATTCTGCTTACTGTTCCGCTAGAACCACAATGACTGGTAGAATGAAATCCCATACATGGGCTTCTCCAGGTTTATTAACAACCAGGACTACAAAGGCCCTAGAGTGGTTTTAGGCAGTGCAGCTGCCTCCAAGAAGAATAAAAGAAAATTGTGGTCCACAGCATCCTCATTGAAGGGACACCCAAAGCAACTATAACAGGCTCTGCAAGTGAGGTCCAAGTGGCCAGTGGAATCACACTCCTCACATGGCCACAGTCTGGAGTCATTTGCTCCAGGATGTCAATCTGGCAGCAAGAGGCCAGTGTCCCCCTGGAAATGCTCAGTGCCCAACAATGATGGTGGTCAGCTGAGCACCTGGACACTGTGGCCTGTGTATGTCCTTGTGTACTAAACCCACTTTTTCAACCACATAGAGTCAGTAACACCAAACAATAAAATCAACTAATTGTTAGCAGTGAGTCCTATTCTCACTGCAGACAGACATCCCAGGTAGACCAACCTTGTATATGGTGCCAGGAAAATACCAACAGATTTTCTAAAAATCCAAGAGATAATCTTTTTCACATATCTGAAAGTAACAATATGCTTCAATCAACCCCAAAGTTAATTTTTCAAATGATTTGTACTAAGCCAACTCTTCCACCCTTCTCATCGTAAAATAACTACAGGGTGCATATGATAAATTGGAAATAACTTTTCATCTCCTTATTTCACATTTTCTTATTAATTTTGAAAAACTATGTTTCTAAGGTTATGATTTAACATCATTGTTTCAGATATAAAGTATTAAATTCTGAGAGCAACCATCATGTTGAAGGAATATCATGTTAGAGCAACCATCATTTCTGGACTGTGTGCAGGGCCAAATGCTAAGGAAATGCAGACTTTAATAACATCCCTTTATGTACAGTTTACAATGTGAAGGTGTATGATACTGATCCTGATGTCACCACACCAACAAGGAAAATGCATAAGGTACTCAAGGATCGCACAAGTCCAGATATTGTACACAGAATCCAGGAGATCATCAATGAAGATCCAGGGAAGTCAATGCACTCCGTAGCAAGAGAATTGCAGATGTCGGATGCAGTGGTTCCCAAGATTATTGCTGAAGATATCAGATACAGATCCTATGTTCTTAGAAGGGGCCAGTTTAGGACACAGCAGACAAAGGAAAGGCGCTTTGAAAAAGCAAGGAAACTGCTAACAACATCAAAAACTCTCAAAGAAAAAAACCCTCTGATTTCCTTCTCCAATGCAAAGAATTTTCCGCAGGATTGAATAGTCAACAGAAGAAACAACAGGTGGCTCTGTGAGAATCTTAATGAAGTCCCAATTGTCATGAAAATGAAATTTTCTGCTACAGCGATGGTGTTGGGTGTTGTCAGCAATAAAGGAGATATCATGACCCCATATTTTTTCCCACAAGCCTTGAAGGTGACTGCTGATGTTTACCTTGACCTTTTGAGAGAAGCAGTTGTACTGTGGATGAAGCAAGTCACAAATGGACATCATTTTATCTTCCAACAAGATGACGCACCAGCACATAATGCCAAAAAGGTGCAAGAAGGTCTCAGTGTCAATGTTCCTGAATTCTGGCCAAAGGAAATCTGGCCACCTAGTTCACCAGATGCAAATCCTTTAGATTATTATGTATGGAGCATTTGTGAGAGGGAAGTTAATAAACAACCTCATTACAATAAAGAGGCTGTTAAAACTAAGGTTGAAAACATGATGATGTCCATGTATAAAGAAAAGTTAATTAAAGTGTGCTTAAGATTCCGAAGTGGAATAGTCTGTTATTACAGCCAATGGAGACTTTTTTGAACTATTTAAAAAATAATGACTATGTTTATGTATTTACATATAAGAATAAATTTATTTCAAAATATAACACTTTCGTGGTATGTTGTTTATTTTACTAAAATTTTGCCACTTTATCAGGCGCACCCCGTATATGCAATGAACTTTTTTAGCTCACCTTTAGAGAACGTAGTGCTCCAGTTCAAACGTGCTCTGGGAATATTTATATATAAATATCTAAAAACCAATCTTCTTTACCTATTACACTGAGGGGGGAAACACTTTAATTACAGGGTTAATGCTAAGTTGGCTAAACAGAACAACATTTACTTCCAAACTCCAACAACTATTTATATATATATGCCATCAAAATGAAAACTAAATGAGTTTTATTATTGTTTCTATACTAGTCACACTCTTCTATGAAGTCATTATTTAAATATTTTAAAAATCTGATTATCAAAGGGTAGATAATTAAACACTCTTCTAAGAAAACAGTTTTCATTCCTAAATATGAAGTCATTTGTCATTACTGAAGACATGGGTTTGATTCCTGGTGAGGGCACATGCCTGGGTCGCAGATTCGGTCCTCCATCGGGGTGTGTAAGAGAGGCAACTGATCAATGTTTCTCTCACACATCCATATTTCTCTCCCTCTTTTCTCCTTCTCTTCCCCCCTCTAAAAATAAATGAATAAAACCTTTTTTTAAAAAAGGTACAAGTTGCCCTGGCTGGTGACTCAGTGGATAAGGTGCCGGCCTGCGAACCCAAAAGTTGCAGGTTCGATTCCCCAGCCAGGGCACATAATGAGGTTGCAAGCCAAGTCTCCAGCCAGGTCCATAGCTGGAGGGAGGTAGGTGAAAAAGGCAACCATACATTAATTTCTGTCTCTGTCTCTCTCTGCCTCTCTCCCTTCCCCACTCTCTAAAAATAATAAATAAAATGTTTAAAAATAAATAAATAAATAAAGCACAAGTCTGGTTGATTTTCTCCAGCTTGTATTCCTTCATGGACTTCCCAATGTGCTTAAATGAAATCCAAACATCTTTGAGCTTCTTTGTATCTGGACCATGATTTAATATAAAAGGAATCACACTACGCAGGGTTTGGTACTAAAAGAGTTTATGAAGCCAGAATCATTGATAATCCAAATTACACCTAAAATGATCACTCACTCTACATGCCAGCACCTGGACTTTTGGGCACTCAAAGATCAAGAATCAACCTCTCTACTTTCTCTTTGAATTTCTCTCTTTTTTTAAACCTCTGCAATTATTAGTTTATTAGTATCATCCAGGACTCAGATGTTCAGTATTCTTTATGAAATTATGTAAACAAATGTAAATGGAAATATCCAAGTCAAAATGATGTTAACAAAATAGCACTTCATCACAAAAGCGTGTAAAATTACAAGAACGCGATTTTAAAACATTGGCACTTGTAATGTCAAAAACCATAAAAATCGCCAAATTGTTTCCTAAATGGCTAAGCAGATAAACATGACTTTACTGTTTTAAGTTTTATAGAGTCTCGAGTTCAAATAAATTGGATAATTCAATCTGTGATACTAAATTTGTCTTCTCTCATCTATTTGATTTACAAAAAGACAAATCATAACTTGGAAAATATACTTTTTAAACATGGCAATTTTACGTTGGCCTAATTAATTAAAAATACCTTTAATGGAGTCTTGTTTCCCAAATGATCCATATTTAAATACAAGACTTTTACAGCCAGCACTTTTTTCCAGAGGCTTTGCCAGGACTAATGTCAACAAAAAACTTCATATGGCAGTCTGGTATTTTAAGCTCATGCTTTTGGGGATACATTCTCCAGTCTTCTTTAATGTGAGAACTGCAAATATAACTGCCATTACATGGTAATGGTAGTTTTAAAATGTAGAGTCCTCATGTAAAGATTAGAACATACTTTTCTATTAGTCCTTCAAGGACAGACTCAAAATGTTTGATTCTAATCCCATAATCCCATGCTGTGAGTAGAGTGGTTACTTTTCACTTTTTAAATGTAACTGGACTATGTGAAATTTGCGATCAACTGAACACAATTTTAGAGTTTCAGTTATGAATGAAAACTGTCTCAATTCAACTCTCATTACCCTCATTACGAGTATGCAGGGTGTGTAGACAAAAACTTTTCATCAGCTAAGTATATGAAAAGATAAACACTGTAATAAACCATATGATCCAAAATGGGCAAAAGCAAGACTAGTTTCCCCTCAAGAAAAATTTCAGACCTAGGTAAAGGACAACACCACTAATAAAAAAAATTGTATTTACTTAGAAGCATTCAGAATGTCAATAAAACAGCTGCAACATTTTTTGCAATTACAGAATGGTATTCCATTAACAGAACAACAATTATTTTGTATAAGCTGCATCAGAGACAACTGAAGATGAAAAAACTACCATCCCCATATATAACTAATTTGTGCTGTACACAAACAAGAACCTGCTTTAAACTTCTATGCCAATTTACAGCCCCCACATTGTACCAGGCAAGGTTAGTGGCTATTGAAAATACCACCAGGACAGTGCTACCTAAAGACACATTTGATAGTGTGTTAACTATAGGAAAAAAGACACTGTACAGTTTAAATACAAATCCTACACAGTCTTATATTTCAATGTTTTTCTTTAAGGGGAGTGAGTTGTGTACAGGGGGGTTAAATGTTTATAGACAAGAATAAAAATTGGGCTAGAACCAACTTATTCATCATTATCATCTTCATCTTCCTCCTTCTCATCCTCTTTATCTTCTTCACCTTCCTCCTCTTCCTCCTTTTTGTTGCTTTTTTCAGACTTGACAACTCCCTTTTTTGCAGCATCAGGGTTTCCTCTAGCTCAGTATGCAGCAATGTCCTTTCCGTATTTCTCCTTCAGCTTAGCAGCCTCCTTTTCGAAAGTCTGTGTGTCATTTGCAGCAGTGTTATTCCGCATCTCTCCCAGCTTCTTTGCAACATCACCAATGGATAAGCCAGGATGCTCTCCTTTGATTTTGGAGCGACACTTGGAACAAAACAAGAAAAAGGCCAAAGGAGGCCTTTTGGGTGCATTGGGATCTTTGAGTTTTTTTGTTTCCCCTTTAGAAGAAATATAATTTTTCATTTCTCTTTCATAATGGGCCTTATCCACCTTTGCCATGTCTTCACATGTTCCTTTCTCTCTAGCAGACATGGTCTTCCACCTCCCTAAGCACTTCTTAGAAACTGCTGAGATGGTATGACTGAAGCATCTGGGTGATTCTTCTTGTGCTCCTCCCAGCAAGTTTGCACAAAGAAAGCATATGATGACATTTTGCCTCTTGGCCTCTTAGGATCTCCTTTACCCATGTTTAATTACTTTTCTGGAGGAATAGATAGAGGCAGAGAGTTTGTATACCCAAATCTACAGGCAGTGCTTTTCCTAGCTCCACAAGCTGGCTGGTGGTTACAGACGCATTTATTATGTCTTTGAGCTTCTGGTCACATTGTTTCTTTTGGTTGCAGTGTCCTTCTCCCACCTCTGCTGCTAAAACCCCTCTCTTTGAATTTCGATTGTCCTTTTCCTTTCCTTGACACAGTGAGAGGGAGCTAAGCTAAAGTTAGTTTAAATTTGGCAGTAGCGGAGGTTGGGGAAGTTACATTGGTGATAAACTATATTTACAATGTGACTCTGGTATGTAAAACACAATTCCAACTATGTTCAAAATATACGTACATCCACATACGTATTATATTTTCATAGGGTGGGAGGAGGGAGAGAAGGCTGTTATACACAAATTTACGTGCAAGACAAATGAGCTATATAGCCATAGGTTAGCAGGAATATCTACGGGTGGTGATAATCAGAGATGATTAATTTGATTCTCAACACTTTCATGTAGCTTCTACTATCAACAATGAAGAAAAATAAAAACTCTAAAAGGTTACTTAGAAAAAGCCGTGTGTGTGTGTGTGTGTGTGTGTGTGTGTAAACAGATGGCAAAGGTGGCATCAAATAGTTTCAGAACGGAATGATTGCTCACTTGCTCTTATTTTTCTCAGCTACAGGTTATATGTGTCTAGAAAATGGAGCATAGGGTGGAAAATGCTGTCATTTACTCTTGTCACAAGTCATACCCCCAAACCAATCACCCTGAAGGTGTTTAACACCCACACAAAGATACAAGATACAAGATACAAAGATAGAAGAAAGTGAGAACATAGAAATTTCCTATAAAATTGTTAATGGTTGCAATAGTATATTAGCGTATGAGTTAAAGGTGCAGAGAAGGGTGTGGAATGCTGGCCCACTGTGACCATAAACAAATGGAGAAGAACAGTTTGTAAGTCTGAATGCCCTGTAACAAATCTATGCAAAGGTTTCTGGGCCACTTTCAAATCCAAGGTTTCATGAATAAGAAAAGCTTCCAATTAACCCCCTCATTTGACCCACACAATTAAGGCTGTTTCTGTGTGCTAGTGCCATGCACAGAGACTGTCTAATTTTTGCCCTGAAAGATGTCTTTTTATTATGGGTGTGGTGATGTACCCATGTGAGAAATTTTACCTACCATTACCCAAAAGTCACAGACTAAATCTCGGTTAGGGCAAAATGAACAACTTGTATAGCCAAACCCACCTATTGCTCTGTCTTCTGATGGCTCAATTTGTTTTTAGAAGTTTCTGAGTGTTGGGCCTCAAGTATAAGAATGTAAACTACACTGACTTTACTGCCCAGTGGTTTTATAAATGTAAAATGTTAAGCATAGATTGCATGTGGAGGGATTACATATATTTCACAACTGTCAAATAACTTAAATTTAAACAGGAAAAAGCCTCTTGCTGTTTTATCCCATTCCTTTCATATCAATTTCAAAAGATGAAATTGCTGCCTTGGAACATCGAAAGTAGTTGCAATCATTACAGGGGCCTTTATAAGTTCCCCTCATTACACACATGAACTCTCCTACCAACATAAAGGTGCGCACCTGTGTGTGTGTGTGTGTGTGTGTGTGTGTGTGTTTGGGGGTGGGGTTCCCATTCTAGCAGTATGACCGCTGGGAGTACAAACACAAGGAAAGGGGGTGGGGAGAACATCTCACTACCAGTGAAAAACACTTTACTGAAAACCCATAAAGGCTTAAAATATATATAAAGCATATATAATACATACAATTAAAAGGCAAGATCTACATCAAGCCATACAGAGTTAGTGTACAGATTATTGCATACACAGTCAACTGTGATTTCTGAAATGGAGCCAAGTCAAGCTCCAGCAAAACACACACGCAAAAATAAAGAGCTCTTCTGTTCCTCCTCTCACTGATGGAACAATGGCATTCATATAGATTTATTAATTCAAAGAGTTTTTCCACTTTGTTCACTTTGACATGTAGAAGAGAATTTTGGGTTGCCAGCACCCATTACCACAGTGACTACAATTTATGATGAAACTATGCTAAGCACTCACACTATTTAATTCAATCTTCTTCATTCTTTGAAATGAAAACTATCATTATCTCTGTTTTAAAAATAAGGCACAGAAAAGTTGAGAAAGTTGCCCAAGTTCACACAGTTTAGGAAGAGGTAGAAATTATGCTTGGATTATGCAATTGAATTCTAGTGTTCTGACTCTTTCACACTCAGTGTGAAAAGTCTTATTATTTAAAATAATCTTCTAGGGTTTTGGATGTTGGATTTTTGTTTGTTTGTTTATTTCTTCTCAAAGCTTGGCTATACCTTGAGCTCACCTACAACCCAAAAGCTTTTGTGTCAAAGACACTAGAACTATCTATTCGTAAAGGTATGAATCTCCCAGCTAACCATTACAGATTTCATTTTTGTAATAAAAATATAATCCTCTAATGTCAGCAGGTCTGAATCAGGGAAAGGAAAATGAAGATTAATTAGTGTTAATTTTTTTTAATTCCAATTCTGGGTCATACATTGAGCAAATTCAGTCTTGTTCATCAAAAGCTAGAAAGCATGCATCCATCCCAAAGTGCCTTTTCCTCAGATGAATTCAACTGTCTCTTAAACTCCATGTGATACTAATACGACAAGCATCTGCTCTTTTCTTGTTTCCAGCTGGTCATCCAGAAAGCTTAATACTAGAAATGAGGTGAAATCTGATATAAGTTTTCAAAGTACATTTCACATTCAATGGATTCAAATCCTATATGCCAAAGCCATCATTAAACACAGAACAACATATATCTTTTAAGCAATTTTCAATTCCAAATTCCATGCATATAAAATTTTATTGAATATGAAGTAGGATAATGGAATTAAGATAACTATCAAATGTTTAAAAAAGACACTGGAATCTTTTTATACAAAATTCTTATTCCAGGAGAAAAATGAAGCAGAGTTATCTGTTAAAATATGAGAATCAATGAAAGAATACGAAATCTGTAACAAAAGTATCTGCTGTGTTAACTTTTAGTTATATTGACTGATATTGGCTCAATACTTTCGGGACAGACCTCACATCTGTGGTTCCACAACAAACATAGGAAAGATCAGGAAGTACCAAAAACATATCAGCAAACATGATTATAATGAGAGTAAGAACAATAATATCAATAGCTAATATTTATCAAACGTGTACAGCCTGCCAAGTATTGGGTTAAGAACTTTATAAGTATCCCTTGCCTTCAAATCCTGCAACATTCATTGGAACTTAATACTACCATTATACCCTATTTAAAAAGAAGGAAACAGAGACAAAAGCAGGCTAAGAATCTTGCCAAAGGTGTACAGTAAGAGTGCAGCTCAGATTTAAACTCCAGAGTGAGTATGTACTAACCCAGATAGAACAAATGGAAAACAAGTGTAACAGGGTCAGGAAAGTGCCCTCAATTTTGTATACACAAGAAAAAGAAACGTGGAAGCTGTTTGCTGCTAGTTATTTAGGGAGAGAAACATGCTAATTTCCCAAATGAACATCTCTGTTAAAGGAAAGAGTAAGTTGTATTCCACCTCCCCCACCCCCAACTCCAGCAACTGGGAAATGAGAATGCAGTGAAACGCACCTGGCTTCATAGCCTGCCTAAACTCCAATTTCTATTAAAATCTCTACTTGACTGCATCCTAATTAGACTGAACTTCGTGCAGCCAAAATTGGGTAGCCAAGATACTTGCTTCCAAGTCTGGAGCAAAGTCCAATAAAAATCAAGCCACCTAGCACAGCCCCCACCTCCCAAGAGGAGTGATAGCAGCACTAAGACCTTGGTTTAAATCTTGATTCTGCCCTGAAAGCAGTTACTTGTTACTGAGAAGGGCTCCACTGTTCTCTGAGAGCAATTTACTCATCTATCAAAGGAGCCTAGCACTGCCTTCTATAGAGGGTCATTGCTAATTGAGATAATGCATGTAAAATGCTAAGCACCATGTATAATGTGTTTATCAGTAAATCATTGTGTACATACAGAAAATAACTTGGGGGTTAGCATTAATTTAATATGCTAAGATGTTAAAATGACATGGAAGCCACACCAAGGAAAATAACTGACTTTATCACAAGTTCCTGAGGAAAGAAATTTAATGCTAGCAACAACAATTTGCAATAAGAAGGTGGAATGAGGTGATGGTTCAGTAAAATTAACTGATTCTGGGTTTTTGGGGGAGAGGACTCAAAATCACTTATACAACCTTTCTGTTGGGCTCTAGAGAATTGTCAAGTTCTCTTTATAAATATCACTGTTGATTTAATAAGGACATGATGAACCAAATATCAGTATGTCAGCATAGGAATAAAAGTTCCAGACTGAGATTCAGTTAAAATCCAGTGGTCAGGTCAAATGCTATTATTTTAATAATCAACATTAATTTAAAAAATATTTTACCCTCTCTCTCCTACAACACCACCATGATAGTAATAAAATTAATATAATGAGCAAATGAGTTCTTTAGGACAGATCTTCTCAAATGTCACCTGCTTCTTAATCATGTAGGTGTTTGGTTAAAATGCTGATTTTGGTCCTGCGGGGCCAAGATGAGCCCTGAAAGTCTGCATTTCTACAGGCTCCCACATGGCACAAATGCTGCTGGTCCATGGGGTAGCAAGGTTGTGAGACATGTCATATATCTCTCCCCCTTCCTCTTTTTCTTTCCCTCCCTCCCTTCCTCCTTCCCCTAGCTTTATGTTTTTTTAAAAATCAACTCGAAAGCCATTATTTGTCCTCCTACCAAAAAGGAAGTTTTTCTCCAATGCCAAACCAAATAAAATAAAAATCTGAGATTTTCTTGCCCTGTACCTTGATATAACCACATCAGAGTAAAGATGCAATACTAGAAACCAACCAGAATTTCTATCCACACCTCTTTTCTTTAATGATTAATGATAATTGCTCTCTTTCAACATGTTTCATCCTAGTCCTTTATGCTTATCTAATTCCAACAACCACCAGGTAGGTCCTATTTTTATCCCTATTTTGTAGAAGAGAAAAGTAAGCCTCAACCAAAATAAATAACTTGCTCACTGTTACCCAGACAGGAAGTGCAGAGTCTGTCTGACTCCCAAGTTGGAGTTTGTATAAACTTGTATGTTTGACCTACAATTATCAGACCTTTCCATTATGTTTCTGGAGGAAAGGGCGCCAAACCACTCACTCCCTATGTCACAATGATCTTGGCCTCAGCTCTCCATTTCTCATGTCCTAAATCTCTGGGTGAGCAGATAGTGAGGGAAGCAGGTTCCCAGAGTTCGGCGGCCTTCTGTCCGTGTCCACATCCTACCACGGAGCCCGAGGTTTACAGCCTACCCAGGGCAACACTGGAAGACACCAATTCCAAGTTGACCACATAGAAATCATCCAGCTATCCAATTTAACTGATATTTATAAAATGATTCCTCTCTGCTGTATTGTGAGGTAAATAAAAGAAAGAGGTGGTGGTCAGACAGAGAAAAGCAAATAAGGTATGATTTCACTTACATGTGGAATCTAATAAAGATAATAAATGATAAAACAAAACAGAATAAGCCTATGGTTGTCAGATGGTAGAAGGGAAAAGGGGATGAGTGAAAACGTGAAGGTAATTATAAAATACAAACTTCCGCTTATAAAGTAAATCATGTGGATGTACTATACAGCATAGGAAATACAGTTAATAAATACTGTAATAACTATGTATGGTGACAGGTAGGTCTTAGATTTATCATGATCACTTCCTAAGGCACATAAATATCTAATCACTCTGTTGTACACCTGAAACTAATACAATATTGTATGGCAACTCTAATTTATAAATAAAATGTAAAAAGGAAGGAAGGAAGAAAAAGGGGGAGGGGAGACTTTTAGCCTCCAAGGGTATCTAATATATTTGATGAGGTAAAAACTTCACTGTTTTCATTCACTTCACAAATATTCACTAGTGACTGTACTGTTACCAACTCTGTAGGGTAGTAGGACCATGGAGGTAAAGGTGTCAGATGAGGGCTTCACCCTCGTTGAGTTCATAGTCAACCAGTAGAGACAGACATTAAATAAATAACTATAATACAAATAATCACAATTGTGATAAATGCAACCAGGGTCAAGTTCAAGATGCTAAGGGAAACCCTAGGCTAGCCAAGGCCACAGATAAAACATCCTAGAAAATGCACACAATGTGAATGTTCAAATAACCACAATTATTATTATTAATATTTTGCCTTACTACAAAAAGAAAAATGACTGTCTCCGTGACAACTCTGAAATCCAAACATTCTTTGGGAACAAAGAACATTATTGTCTTTTAAAAAAGTTTCCAGATTTCACTAGGGAAAAACGGGCCAGATTTCTGCTTTTAATGGCATGATTACTTCAAATCATGCTTAAAATCACAAAGAGTGAGGCTGTTGAAAAGTTTTCTGACATCTGTCTTCTAACGATACTTTTCACTTTCAATTAAACCAATTTTGCTCTAATGAAACACGATGAACAGGGAACATCATCTCTATGGGAGGCCACAATGTGCAGTCTCCGTAGTAAGCTATTACAACACAGTGAAATCATCTTTATGAGGCCAAAGGACCAATTATTACTAGAATTTAATTCTGGGAATAAGATTAGTAGGGAGAAAAGCATGAAGTTCAAACAGAAAAACACTCATCACTGTGGCACCTCATAGGCACATCAAACAAAACTCTAAACTACACCCCAGGATTCCAGCATGATGTTCATTTCCTCAAGTAAATTAGATACCCTTCCGGACATAGAACCATCTTCCTTGACATCAGTTTAGAACTCCAGAAAATTAAAAACAAACTGAAAACCCAAATGCATATTCTTATGCACATTTGCTCACCAGACAGTTTGCAACTAGATTAATTGTGGGTATTTTGACTATAACCCCAGGGGCGGAAATAGCCTTTCCAGATTCCCTGCCTAGAAACCTGGAATGAGTAGGGAGAGAAGCAAATGTCAGATACTTCCATTATCATATGTAAATTACAGGGTAAATTATTTCCTATCAACAAAATGAATATTCTGTCTGTTGCTGTGGATGTGGCATCTTATTAAACACACAAGTCATTTTGGTAATTAAACAAGGATAAATTCCATGGAAAAACAGCCATTTAACATCTTGGATCTTTAGGGGGGGAAAAGCCTGAATTTTAACATTTTAAAATATATGGTAAAACAGAAGCCTATCAACAATCAACAGGTATTGTTGCCTGTCGCCTGCCCCACTCGGCTCCTTCTAGACAAGGGACACTTGGGGCAAACTACCTGTCTTCCCTGAGCCTCAGTTTCTCCATTTGAATAGGGAATGACAGATGTGCTATGATGCGAAGCATATAAAGTTCACAGCTGGCACCTAGTACTTGTAATTTTTACCTGTTATTACTATTATAATCATCTTTGTATTTCTTTGTTGTTGCAGCTAAAAAAGCAGGGCACTAACATACTAAAAAAACAGGCATTACCTAGAACTTCACTAACAACATCAGGATAGATGCTCAATGAGATAAAACTAAAAGGTGAATTAAAGGAGAAAAAAAGTTTTTTTTTAATCAAAAGACTGGATCCCACCCCCCTCCCCACAATCCTCAGCCTTAACAAGTAGGACTTTCAAGATGCCAGATTGTTTACATAGGCCATGAAAATGAGCAGCCTGGCGTCATTTTAGATGAAAAAGTACTCTTCTAAATTAGGGAACAACAACCATTTTCAGTAAAAGGGCAGGCAGTCATTATTTTAAGCTCTGCAGATCATGGGGCTCTACAGAACTCCCCAGTTCAGCCGTTCAGCTTGAAAGAGGCCGAGGAAACCACAGGCAGTAGGCACAGCTGTGTGCCAATAAACGCTGACGGGAACAAAGTACCCTTGACCTAAGAGGATTTCTCAGAGGTCACTGTGGTAGGAGCTTGTAGTTCTTCCAGCAGTTGCTTCTTTCTGACCACTTCCTGAGATTCCAGCACCTGGGAGGGGCAACGAGGAGATGGTGGAGCAGAGTTGGGATCTGGTCTAAGGAAGGGCACCTGCCTGTGCCTAGCATATCCTGGAAACTCAATAAACATATCCATAATGTTTTCTTTCTCTTAAAAAAAAGAAAAAGAGCAAAAGGTAACAGAGGGAGATTGAAACAGATATCTGAACACGAATTTAATACAACAAAATGTCAACATCTGTGAAATCTGGGAAGTGGGAGTGGGAGTCCCATGTGTTGGTTATCTATGCTTCTTAAAATACCTGAGGTGAAGGACGAGGGTCTTAAGCACCCACACTGCTGCAGATTGATATTTGCATTTACATCAGAAACATCAGGCATTGCCCAGCTGCTCTGCAAAGGTCTCAACTCTCTCCCATTGTCTTAACTAACCTCCTGCAGACTGATTTCAGTCTGCACCCTGCCACCAGTCCCCAGGCCACTTAGTGTACTGCTAACACTGTTTTCTGTGTTCACCTTACATATAGGAAATATGGCACAATTGAAAATTTTAAGATAATAAAATCAGGAAGGAAGAAATTAGTCAAGGAACTAAATCTTAACAAAAATGTGGAGGACATCCAGACAAGCCAAAGCAAAGGGCTAGTGTGCTGCAGACACATTCAAGTGGCTGATCTGCTGAGGGCCCACTGCGTGCCCACTCCTGGGCCAGGCTTCAGGAGGGCAAAATCGTCACAGTGCCTGCCCTCAGGGAGCCTTCAAGTTTAGTTTAGGACTTTTTACCCTTGGAACCCCTGACTAGTTGAGCGTTACAGCTCTTGGCCGTAGACAACTGTCCTGTCTGAGCAATGTCCCTGGGATCTGCTAGATACAAGTAGCACCTCCCTAGTTCTGTCCAAAAATGTCTCCAGACATCGGCAAATGCACCCCCAGCATCAAAATCACATCCACTATAAACCACTGGCCTCAAGCAAAGGAATGATAATTACAGTTAACAAGAACTATAACATGCCAATGGTGCAGAAGGGGTTTTAAACCCAAAATGTTAAATCCTCACAGAAAAATCACATCCATTATAAAATGTAAACCCTGACTAAGTGATAGCCGTCATCATTAGGGAAAGGGTAGATGACATTCTACATTCACACTGCTCCGCGATGTGCCACAGCTTCTGTGTTGGCCTTTGGAGCTGCCCAGCTTTCCCTCAGCTATGGTATGTCATGCAGAACTCACAACAGTCCCGCCAAGTTTTACAGTATGCACTGCATGGAAGACAAAACAGCGACCCAAACACCATACCAGACTTACTGTCTCTAGGTCTAATAATACTACCAACAACACAAAAGGTAACATTTATTCACTATGCATGTATCATACATATAACAATACTATGAGGTAGCATCTGACATTGTCACAACTTACAGGTGAAAAACACGTATAAGGTCACACCACTCTTAAGTTTTTGGAAGAGGGATTTTAATTTTATCACACCAGGAGTTCACCAATGTAGTTTCACATGAAGAAATAGTCAATCCTAATTATTCTTGAGTATGTATTTGCGCATTAGACTACTTGCTAAAATTTATTTGTAAGGCCTGGCTGGTAGCACAGTGAATAAGGTGCCGGCCTGCAAACCCAAAAGTTGCTGGTTCGATTCCCCAGCTAGGGCACATAACCAGGTTGCAAGCCGGGTCTCTAGCCAGTTCCTTGGCTGGAGGCAGGTGAAAGGCAACCATACATTGATGTTTCTCTCCCTCTCCGTCTCTCTCCTTTCCTCTTTCTCTGGAAATAATAAACAAAATCTTTAAAAAAACATTATTTGTAACCCCAAAAATCAACACTTCTCACACTTTTGCTATCATTTACAGATACATTAAGATAGATTAAAATTTTTTAGTCAGCCAATGTGTATGTTATCAGTGAGATCAAGTAAGGCTAAACTTTACCTTCCTGTTTCAGCTTTCAAATTATAAACAAATATCCTTTTCATGTCTTTTCAGTGGCATGTTTTCACATTCTTGTTTGTGATTGGTCTATTTTAAGTCATTCTCCAGAGCAATGCTCAAGTTCTGTCTAGCATTCCTAAGAGGAGAAGGCTGTGATAAGCCTTTCAGAGAAAACATGTAGTAAGTAACCTTTAATCAGGCATGAATTATGTTGTGTTGGCCATAAGTTCCATGTTTTCAACAGTTAAGTACATTCAGAACAAGGAAGAGAAAATTTGCCAATCTGTACATGAAGCTGCCCCAAAAGGGCTAAAAGTAACATCTGTAGCACATGATGAAGCTTTGGGAAAAATAGAAAAGTGGTTAAATTTGTGGATTCTTGAGATGATAGCTAGTAAACAAGAACAAAAATGCATAGCAGGTAGTGTTGTGAGACTGAAGCCAAAGCAATTTATAGCTATGTTATCCAGGGTCAGGAAAATGTTAAATCTTTCTTATCTATGGTTTTATTATAAAGAAATACTATATGTATGATTTGTAAGAAATATAAATTACATAAAGTATCTTTAAATAGAATCACAAATAAAACAAGGATATGCATTGAGCAATGAAAACATTGTGGCTAGAAGCTCACAGGAACTTAATTAACCCTGTTTAGTATTTGGTAAGTCAATGTTCATGGTGCATCTACAGAGCATAACTACTGAAGGGAAAAAGAGCATCAATTGTAATTGGATCACAGTAAGAAATTAAATGCCTGGGCTTAATCTCACAGCTCCTGATATAAAATTTGCAGCAGTAGGGCCGAGAAACCTGAATGTTTAAAAGCTCTTCAACCACAGACCTGTGTTTATAAGTTGCTGTGAGTGACACCTGATGCTCTCTAACAAAACATAACTTTATCCATCCTGGCTTTCCACATCACCCTGAATTTGATTTATATGATAAAGAGAGTTGCCCATAGTCATACAAGGCTCATGCTATGAAATGATCTGGCTTACATCCTTGTTTTCAGGCAACAATTTCCTTAAACCATTAGGATAAAAAATTCAAATGACTTCCATATGGTCATTCAAAAAGTAACCCCACCCAGAAGTCTACCTGCTAAGACAGAGGCTTTCCATACTAACTATGGTTACACCGACTCATGTTGACCAATACACAGGTGCATCACTGACTCCCTGACACTCTCTGTAAGTTCTAATGTCTCATCCCTTAAAAACTTTCCATTTGTGTCTTTGTTTACCATGCACTATTGCATTAGTTATGAGAGCAATATACAAATAACATTAAAAGGTAATAAGGTAATCAGGTTTGGAAATACTGATTTGGAAATATACTTCTTAAGAGAACAATGACTGGCCCCTGTCCACGGTGGATCTTAGGGTCATCCCCAAGTACCCAACAATTTTTACTTCCAACACAGAATTTCCCAGAGGCAGTTCTGCTGAACAGTCACACTGAGCGCTTTGAGGAGAAAGAATTCTATGGCAAGTAAGTCTGGAAAATGCAGGATGAAACCTTGTACACACACTCAATCACATAGTAGTGTAATAAAAGCTGAGAAGCTCTGAAAGGAAGATAGGAATAAAACATAAATGCTGAGGGGCCCTGAGAGGAGATAGGAATAAAACATACCTAAGATATATTTCAATGAGCCATTCCCAGGCTTGGACACCTATAAATTTCAGGGAACAGAGATCACAGAGAATGATAAAACAATCCACTACCAATGGTGTCTTCAATGCTCTGATAGACTCTCCATGACTCCTCACTCTCCTCCCTCCCATGGGAGATTCATGGCAAACAAACAGCCACACAGCCATGGATACCTTCAGAAACTCCACAGCTACAACCACTTGCTTGCTGCCTGACCAGTTAAGGGCCACCCTTAGGAGGAGCTGAGCACTGGGATTTACTCCCTTTCCTCCATGACAATATTCATTCCAAACTAGGTTATATGACCCAGGTGAAGTCTTTGGAAATCATACTCTATCCCATTGGGAGAGGGGAGCATGAGAAAAGGAAGTTCTCATGTAACAAAAACGGCAGAGGAAGTGAAATAGCTTCCTTCTGCCTGGATTAAGAACATAGGAAAAAAGTCTTGAAATTAAGACATTCTCATTTTCAAATAACTATCTAAATTATTTAGTGGCATCAGCAGAGACTCCATGAGGAAGGGAGCAATGGGCTCTTGTCCCTTGAGGGACAACTTAAAATGGCAAGTTGGACTTGTGGTATGTGTGAAGAGTGGGAAAGGAAGGTGGCGGAAGATTTCAAAGGGCTTTAAACAGAAGAACAAACATAACACAGAGAAGAGTTCAGTTCATTAGAATTCCACAACATAACACAGAGAAGAGTTCAATTCATCAGAATTCCACAGTGGCCAACCCCTGGGAGAAGAGCAGCCAGAAGGTAAAACTTAATTAGACTCTCCAAGGCCACAGGAGACATGCCTGTGTGAGGACTGTGATGCGTGCTTGGCACCGGATGGGGAAAGAAGGACCCCACATGTGCGAGAAAACAGAGCCAGGGGAATGAGCATCTTATCAGAATTCCAGAGTTTTAAGGAAAGTGTAAATAAAGAACATAGGAATTTTCTGAGCGACAACAGTATAATGCTGAGGTACAGAGAATGAACTCTACCCAGGCTGCCTGAATCCCCATCCCAACTCTGCCATTTTCTAGCTGTGTGACCTTGGGCTAGTTGCTTAAACTCTGTGCATCTGCAAAATGAAGGCCATTGCCTTCATTTGATGTAGGACATCTACCTCAGAAGGTCTGGTGTGAGGTTTAAATGAGCTATCCACTTAAAATTCTTAGCATAAAATACAACAACAATAAAATAAAATAAAAATTCTTAGCATAATACCTGGCACATGTCAGTGCTATTAAGCGATCATGTACTGAAGCTGGTTGTACTGATTCACGAGAGTCAATCTCTTCCCAACTCTGTTCAGTGACATCAGGCTCACTGAAGCCAGTCAACTGTTAAACAGGTACCAGCATATCACACATGTTTATATACACATATAAACATACATGCATGCCTCTGTACATACACAGATGCATGTTATTTATCTATCTATATATATGCACATGTGTCGTCCCTCATATGTGTGTATACATCATATATATATATATATATATATATATATATATTCTGTCCAGAAGGTATCCAGCCATGTAGTATGAAAAAGACATTATTGAAAAAGATATAAAAAACAGTATACAGAGGACAATAATACCTCAGTCTCTTTCACAATAGGTGCCTTGGGACCTCACAGTTCTCCCAATCACTATCAGCTGCCTAGTCTTTTTTCCTGAATCTTATTGACAGTTTGAAATCCTCCTCTTTCAAAGGTGATTTTAGTTTCACAAGGTGCCAAATCTGGGCTGTAGTGGGGCTAAGTCACCTGGGTGATTTGCTCTTTCACAAAAAAAAACTTTACATGAGATGTTGTGATGAAATTACCAACCACCAGTTGTTCACAGCTGAGGCCTTCTGAATCATCTGAACAGTTTCCATGGAGGAACGGTCAAGCTTAATGTAAAATCTGAGGCAGATTCTTTGTTTTACTCACTCACAGGCATTTTGAATGCGATGGCCACACAGTACACATGCTCACTCAATGGCGTCTGCTGCCCCCACTGATTAGTATAATGAAGTCGTCATTATTTACTCATGTGTGCTCATTCCAGTCCTATCGCCATGACTACCAGGTTACATCAATATTGTGCAAACCATTCTCATTATATTAACAATGGCTCGACTTTTTCTGGACAGACCTCATGTGTGTTTGTCATCATTATTATAATATTATTACTATATTTTTTTAATGTGACTGAAGTAGAAACTAGGCCTTTTGAATTCCTGGCTTTTATACAAGTTACATAAAAATTCTGAAGTTGTCCCCAAATCCTCAATGTTGATGAAGTGACAGCAACACGTCTGGCACAGACTAAGTCATTATGGCCTACAGAAGAGACACAACAAAGGTCCTTGCCCGTAGCTGTTTACAACCTAGTTAAGATACCAGAAGTAAGACCTAAACTCATCCCATGTCCCCTGCCCCATCACCCCTTATTCATTTCTCACAGGATGAAAGGAAGAGCAGCTGGGAATCTGGTACCTGGTGAGTACTGCTTTCCCTGCAATCATGTTGAGCATCGATGGGACTCACCTGCTTTTACTCCTGCTCCCAGAATTCAGCTATCTCCACAGTTAATGCGGGTAAATACAGCCCTCACCCCAAGGCTGTGCACCTGTGCTCCTCATCCCTTTTATCAGATATATATGGAAAGGAAGGTAGGAAGGACAGAAGGAAGGAAGGAAGGAAGGGGAAGAGGAAGGGGAAGGGGAAGGGGAAGGGAAGGGAAAGAAAAAAATAAAAAGCTGAACACACATTTTCCAATTTAAATCAACAAGCCTATATTAAGTCCCTAGAAGGTGTCAGAGGGCTTTGTGGGGGCTATTTTTTCACTGTTTTAGGTAAGCCTTATGATGTTGTATTAAAACAAAACGCATGCACTATGATAGTCAATTGTAACACCTAATGTTTACTAAGAATTTCCTAGCAACCATATAGTCTTCTCAGCACTTTACATTACTCCTTACAACCCTTTGGAGGTATCTTGATACTATCCCCATTTTACAGATGGAAATATTTCAAGAGCTTGAAGAGATCAGGGAATTTGCCTAGGGTCACAGAGGCAGTAAGAACTGAAATCCGATCTGAAGTTTGGCAGACTCTAGAGCTGCACTTGAGTGCCTCTCAAGGTTGGCAAGACTGACACTGGGCTGAGCCCTACAGTTCACTGTTATGCACTGTAGATGTTTAGCAATGTTTCTGGCCTCTACTGACTGACAAGATGCAGGAAGCAATTCCCATTTGTGACAATGAATGGTGTCACCCATAAGAAACAAACTCACCAAAACGAGTTTGCCAAATGTCTCCTCTGGACCAAAATTGCACCAGGTTGAGAACCATTGCTGTAAAATGAGGGAAACAGAATAGAGGAATTCCTAAACCTGGCTGAATATTAGTAATGCCATAAGGATACTTTAAAATATAAGATTAAACATGGAGATGTCAGGCTGTACTACTGCCTCAGGGAATCAGAATTTCTAAGGGTCCAGCATGATGGTCCAAGAAAACTATTAGAGGAGACATCTGCCACCAATGAGTTTTATCATTTTAGGAAATTACTTGTCCTCTCTGTGCCTCAAAACCCTTATCTGTAAGTTGAGCAGACAGAGCCAGACGGTGAATGAGGGTGCTCCCTGCTAACAATCCATCTGCAACACCACCTAACACTCACAGTTTTCCTTCTGGCCAGGATTCCACCCTACACAGCACATAGTGGCTCAAACCCCCATAGAAAAACAGTTTGTACAACTCCAGTCTCCATGTAACTATGACACAACCTGGCCAAAGACAGATTCTTTGACAGATTTACAATCTCTTCATCAAGGACACAAAACTGGAGCAGAATCATTGCCAGAAAAAGGCTCGTTTCCATTTCAAATCTGAGGGATGTAGAAATTTAATCCCAAATTAGAAATGCATCATATATCACCATGTAAAATGTCTGCTACATTTCTGAAGAAAAAAAAAAAAAAAACCAATCTGTATTGCCATAAATTGGATGTGTCTGAAATCTCTGAACTGGAGATTTCATGGTCATGCTCTCAGATTCATAAAATGCATTCATGTGCTTTCTTTAATAAAAGCCAAAGGGAAAAAGTAGGCATACACTCTACACTATACATGGGTACGCTGTAGTCTAAAAACCCAGGGTCCTATCCCCATCCTGACAAAATCCATCCCATGACAAGAGAGTACTTTAGAAAGTCAAACTATAATCACTATATCTGTATATAATGGTTAAGCCCCAAATGAGAGAACTGCAAATGGACCATACCAGCAGATTAAAAGAAGGCATTTTCTCTGCTTGTATCAATGTTTAAACAATCTGCAGGTTACATTAATTTAGGCCACTTTTACTTTACACACCCACAGTGTAGAAATGGAATACAATGGTTACATTTGAAAGTATCTAAGACTATTGAAGTAGAAATAATTGCCATCATTCTTTAAACAGGAGGGGAAATCCCTGCAAGAACGTTTAATAGAAGGAAACCTGTAGAGAGTAGACAGAAAGGGGAGATTTCCTAGATTATAACACCATGATACATTCTTCTGTATATTATCAATTAATTAAGAGATCAGATACCACTAAATCGACTTAATAGAAACTGATCTCAAAGGCAACAAGTTAGTAGTTGTAATTTCAAATCCATTCCTGTAAACATGTACTACCAACATGCTCTATCGAGGGCAGACTTTACTTAATATTGAAGTATTCAAGAAATTATTCCCACTTCCTTGGTGAATATGGAGTAACAGAAGGAATCAATCCATCTTAAGTGGTATGCTGCCATCAAGTATAAATAATTACTTTCTTCTATCCTATTTTCTTAATTGATGGTTTAGACAGGTTCTGAAAAGGTGTTGAAAAATACTTGTTCCTAAGCCCAACAGGGCATCACCTAACCGAATCACTACCACCACCTGTGGGTGGTAGGCATTGTTGCACTTTTACTGGGGTATGCACATTTCTTTGCTCACATCAGATTAAAGTGCCCTCACTCAAGTTTTACAGGTGGAGAGGCAGACATCTTCTGACTGTTCTTAATGGTGTAGTGCAGAAATTCTAAAATGTTTCTCTTAATATTTGTACTTCGAACATGGCCAGACTCTGAATGGATTCCCTGCAGTGATCTGGATGGAGGCAGTCTAAAGTCACTGCCTCAAATTCCCTGATACCTAATATTTTAGCTTGAAATTTCATCTGAATTTTGTGTTGTACACCACAGTAATACATTTCAGGTTCTCTATAAAGGTATTTAGGATTACTTACAGTTTGTTTATGTTTTCTCACCATATATCCAGGTTAAACTAATGAGTCATTTGGCTATTTAGGCTTCAGGTTTCATGTAACCCTGAATACTTATAATTTCCAGAAATCGGCTTGCCCCAGTTTGAAAAAAACTGCCCTGCCACAGTCTGCTGTGCCCATGCTGAGCCTCAGTTTCCTTCCTGGTGAGGCAACAGCCTTGGAAAGAATCTTAAAGGTGCTCCCAGCCCCAGTAGTTTCTGCACCAACGGCCATCAGACCTCCAGACACAAGCCTTACTCCTCTCTCTCTACAGGTGAGCCGCTGGTGCACATTTTATAAAATGTGGGAGTAAAAAATGTAATAATTCTATTGTGTTATACAATATACAATTAAATTACTAAATGCTAAAAATAGACATTTCCTATTTCATTTATATTCCTAACTTTTGTACACAGATTGGAAAAATTAAAGCTCTTCCCTAATTCGTCTCATTAGCAGAATGGGAAAAAGCCTGACATGTGGGGTTGTTACAGGGTAGGAAAAGGCCACCTTCAAATTCCCCACTGTCTGTGGTTTGGGGAATGGGGGATGGGACTGAGTGGAAAATAGCCATTTTTCCTAAGAGATGCCTTTGCATACCTATGGCTGGTAGCCAGTGTCTTAGTTATGCAAGTTATGCACTATGGCCAAACGTCTGGACATAAGGAAGTGATCGATGCAATACAGCCGCAGTAGGGGATTTTAACACCCCACTGTCACCAATGGATAGATCTTCCAGACAAAAAAATCAACAACAAGGAAACAGAAAACGTAAATGATATACACTAGACTGAATGGATTTCATTGATATTTACGGAACATTTCATCCCAAGGCAACAGAATACACATTCTTCTCAAGAGCACATGTCTCATTCTCCAAGAGAGACAACATGTTATGACACAAGATAAATCTTAACAAATTCAAAAAATTGAAATCATATCAAGCATTTTTTTCAGATCACAATGACATAAAACTAAAAATCAACCTCAATAAAAAAAAATAAACTAAGAAACATTCAAACACAGGGAGGCTAAAGAGCATATTACTGAATAATGAATGGGTTAATAATGAGATCAAGGAATGAATCAAAAATTACCTGGAAACAAATGAAAATGAACACACAACAACCCAAAATCTATGGGACACAGTGAAAGCAATCCTGAGAGGGAAGTTTAATAGCATTATAGGCCTACCTCAAGAAGAAAGAAAAATCTCAAATAAACAATCTAACACTACACCTAAAAACAAAAAACAAAACAAAAAAAAAACCTAGAAAAACAACAACAAACAAAGCCTAAATGGAGGAAAAGGAAGCAAATAATTAAGATCAGAAAGGAAATAAAGGTCAGAGACTAAAAAATAACTCAAAGATCAATAAATCCAGAAGCTGGTTCTTTGAAAAGATAAACATAATTGATGAACCATTAGCTAGTCTATCAAGAAATAAAGAGAGAACTCAAATAAGTAAAATCAGAAATGAAAGAAGGAACAACTGACATCACAGAAATAGAAAGTATTGTAAGAAAAATATTATGAACAACTTATCTGCCCCCAAATTGGGACATCCTGGGTGAAATGGATACATTTCTAGAAATATACAATCTTCTTAAACTAAATAAGGAAAAAAGCAGGAAACCTGAATAGACCAATAACAACTAATGAAATTGAAGCAGTAATCGAAAAACTCCCATCAAACAAAACTGCTGGATGAGAAGCCTTCGCAGGCAAATTTTACCAATCATTCAAAGAACTTGTGAAATAAGCTAGGTGGCAAAAGACAAATACCGTATGATCTCACCTAATATAGGAGACTAATGAATAAAACAAAAAGATTAGCAGAATAGAACCAGAGACATGGAACCAAAAAGGAGAAGAATGATGGTGACCAGAGAGGGGAGGAGGAGGAGAAAGGATAGGAGAGAAGGGGTAAGGGTTTAGATGAGGAGCTAGTGCGAAAGATCCATGGACATGGACAAGGAGGTGGGGATTGACTGTGGGAGAGGGGAGTGGGAACAGGAGAGAGCAATGGGGGAAAAAATGAAACAACTTTAATATAATAATAAATCAATGAAAATATTTAAAGAAAGAAAAGAAAAACTCACCTATCCTTCTCAAACTATTCCAAAAAATTCAAGAAAAGAGAAGACTTCCAATTAGGATAACTCAGTGTTATCCTAATTCCAAAATCAAACTAAGTCACAATAAAGAAAAAATATATAGTATGCTATCCCTTATGAACAAAGATGCTAAAATTCTCAAGAAAATATTAGCAAACCAATTAGCAGATGTAGCAATACATTAAAAACATCATACACCATAATCAAATTGGATTTATCCCAGGGGTGCAAGGCTGGTATAACATAAACAAAAGATAAAATCACATGATCATATAAATAGATGTAGAAAAAGCATTTGATAAAATCCACCACCCATTTTATGATAAACACTCTCAGCAAAGCGGGAACAGACAAATCATACTGCAACATAATAAAGGCCTTATACGGAAAACCCTACAGCCAACATCATACTTAATGAGCAAAACCAAAAAGCATTTCCCTTAAGATCCAAAACAAGACAGGAATATCTGCTTTCTCACCACTGTTATTCAACACATTATTAGAACTCCTAGTTACAATAACAGACAAGAAGAAGAAATAAAAGACATCCAAATTGGAAAGGAGGAAATAAAACTGTCATTATTCACAGGTGACATGATTTTATACATAGAAAACCCCTAGACTCCATTAAAAAAACAAAAAAACAAAAAAACACTACTAGACCTAGACCTAATAAATGAACTCAGCAAAGCAGAAGGACACAAAAGCAACATTCAGAAATTGATGGCATTTTTATCCACCAATAATGATCTATCAGAAAGAGAAGCTAAGGAAACAATCACATTTGCATTACAACAATAACAAAAAGATAAAGTACCTAGGAATAACTTTAACCAAGGAAAAATAAATAAATAAATAAATAAATAAATAAATTTAATCAAGGAGGAAAATGATCTATACTCAGAAAACTTAGGACACTTGAAGAAATTGATGAAAATGCAAAGATGTGAAAGCATATACCGTGTTCATGGATTGAAAGAATTAACATCATTAAAATGCCCATATTACCCAAAGTAATCTATAGATTCAAAGCAATTCATGTTAAAATACCAATAGCATATTTCACAGACCTAAAAGAAACACTCCAAAAATGCATATGGAACCAAAAAAGATACTGAATAGCCTCAGTAATCTTGAGAAAGAAAAAAAAAAGTCAAAGGGAAGATCATACCTGATATCAAACTATACTGTGAGTCCAGTATAATCAAAACATCCTGATGTTGGCATAAGATCAGATACATAGATCAATAGAAAAGAACAGAGAACTCAAAAATAAATGCACATGCTTATGTTCAATTGATATTTGACAAAGAAAATCAGAGCATACAATGGAATAAAGACATCTCTTCAATAAATTGTGTTGGGAAAACTGGACTGATACATGCAAAAAAATGAAACTAGACCACCAATTTCTGCTATACACCAGAATAAACTCAAAATGCACAAAAGATGTAAATATAAATTGCAATACCGTAAAAATCCTAGAGGAAAACATAGGCAATAAAATTTCATATACCTCACACAGCAATATCTTTGCCAATATATCTCCTAGGGCAAGAGAAACAAAGAAAAAATAATTGGACTACATCAAATCCAAAAGCTTCTAACAGCTAAAGAAACAATCATCAAAATGAAAAGAAAACCCACTATATGAGAGAACATATTTACCAATGATACATCAGGCAAGAGTTTAATTTCTAAAATATATAAAGAACTTATGTGATTCAACACCAGGATGACAAACAATCCAATTAAAAAATGAGCAAAGGACCTGAACAGCCGCTTCTCCAACAAAGACGTATGGATAGCCCATAGATATTTTTTAAAATGTGCTCAACGTCACTAACCATGAGAGAGATGCAAATTAAAAACCACAAAGAGATATCAGCTCATACCTGCCAAAATCGCTATGGTTAATAAATCAACAAACAACAAGTGCTGGTTAGGAGGTGGAGAAAAGGGAACCCTAATGCACTGTTGGTGGGAATGTAGTCTGATGTGGCCACTGTAGAAAACAGCATGGAGTTTCCCCCAAAAAATTAAAAACAGAACTGCCTTCTGACCCAGCAATTCCACTCTTAGGAATCTATCCTACAAACCCTAAAACACCAATTCAAAAGAACCTATGCAACCTTATGTTTATAGCAGTGCTATTTATAATAGCCAAGTGCTAGAAACAGCCTAAGTACCCGTCAGTAAATGAGTGGATAAAAAAGATACAGTACATATATAGTGGAATACTACACACCAATAAAAAAGAAGGAACTCTTACCTTTTGGGACAGCATGGATGGACCCAGACATTATTACGCTAAGTAAATAGCCAGTCAGTGAAAGACAAATATCATATGCTCTCACTTATATTTAATGCAAAAAATAAACTGATAAGCAAAACAGAACCAGAAGCATAGAAACTTGGAACAAACTGACTGCTGTCAGAAGGGAGAGGGAAGGGGAGAATGGGTGAAAAAAGATGAAGGGATTAGCCAAAGGACACATATGCATGACCCGTTGTCATGGACAATGATGTGAGGATTGCATGAGGGGGTGAGAGGGGTTAGGTGAAGGGGGGGGGGAGAGAAAAATTGGGATAACTAATAGTATAAACAATAAAATATTTTAAAACATAAAAAAATTTAAATAAATAGAAAAAATGGGCCAAAGATCTCAAGAGACCTCATTAAAGAAGATGTACAGATATAAAATAAGCATTTTAAAAGGTGCTCTATATATCATATGTCATCAGGGAAATGCAAATTAAAACAACCAAGATACCATTACACAGTGATTAGAATAGCCACAACCTGGAACACTGACAACATCTACTACTGATGAGGGTTGAAACAACAGAAATTCTCATTCAATGCTGATGAAATGAAAAATGATGCAGCCCCTCTGAAAGACAGTTTGGCATTCCTGACAAAACTAATTGTATTTTTTACCATCAATCCAGCAACCACATTTCCTGCTATTTACCCAAAAGTGTTGAAAAATGCCTGTTATGTCCACACAAAAGCCTGCACACAAATGTCTATAGCAGCTTTACTTGTAATTGCAAAATCATGGAAGCAACTAAGCCATCTGTTAGCAGGTGAATGGATAAATTAACTGGGATACAACCAGACAATAGAATATTATTCAGCACTAAAAAGAAATGAGCTATCAAGCTATGAAAAGGCATGGAGGAAACTTACAAGCATATTACTAAGTACAGCTAATTTGAAAAGCTACATGCTCTATGGTTATAACTATGACATTCTGGAAAAGGGAAAACTATGAGGACAGTAAAAAGATCAGGGGTTAGAGGAGGAAGAGGGATGAAGCACAGTTTTAAGGCAGTGAAAATACTCTATATGACACTATATTGATGAATATATGTAATTACACATTTGTCCAAACCCATAAAAAGTACAGCACCAAGAACTATGGACTCTGGGTTATAAGGATGTGTCAGTGTAGGTTCACCAGTTATGAAAAATGGACCAATCTGGTGAAGAGGCTGTGGGGCAGGAGAGGAATGAGGAAATATAGAAACTTTATCTTCCTCTCAGTTTTGCTG
This sequence comes from Noctilio leporinus, assembly GCA_004026585.1. Classification (NCBI taxonomy): domain Eukaryota; kingdom Metazoa; phylum Chordata; class Mammalia; order Chiroptera; family Noctilionidae; genus Noctilio; species Noctilio leporinus. The sequence continues at coordinate 174,722 of PVIW01002291.1, forward strand.
TGAACCTAAAACTATTCTAAAAAAAAGGTAAGTCTTCAAAATATAAAATTTCCCTTTATATGTACACATATAAAGAAAAGGGTTTCCCCATGTGGGCCTATGGGTTCTCACACTGCCAACCCAACAAGCTAACATACCAGCACAGAGAACCTACCATGGCCTGATAGGCATGAGGCCTTCAGAGCTCATTCCTCCAAACAGAAGAAGGTAAGCTGTCAAATGAATTTTCCAGAACAAGACCAGTCATTTTATTTCTTCCCTAAGGTGACAGACATTCCCAGATCTGTGAGGTGCTTGTGACACTCCACATATGGGAACCATATTATCAGGAAAAAGACCAGTGTCAGAGGCTGAATATCTCAAGAATAACCCCTCCTTCTTTACTGACACAATTCAACTTTCCCTAGTTTCTGCAGCAGCTATTTCCAAGGCTTTCCATTCACAGACAAGTTTCAACATCGCCTTACTCCTGGAGTCACCACTTAAAGAAAGTAATTTCCAGTGCGCCCTTCGCCTTTTCCATATCCCCACTCAGTCCCTCTGCCCAGCACCCAGCCTGCTGTGTAATTCAGACCTGGTGCACTTCCCAGTCACATTGGCAGGCTAAATGTGTACTACAATGACAGCTTCAAGCAATAATCAGTTGCAAATCAAATATTAAAAATGAGAATTAATCTCATCACTGCAGCCCAACAGATGCACATAGTGTTAATAAATAAACTTGAAACCTCCTGCAGACACTGTGAAGTGAATTCCCAATTTGCTTTTGCACCTGGTTCCTGACTGAGACTGTTCCATTGAGATGCTGAGGATCCCCAAGGATTCTAGCAGCTGCCTTTGTGAATCTCAGAAGACAAAAATCAGAGGGGGAGAAACTTTCTGACCTGATGCCCGCTGATATCCTAAGGAACCTCCAAGCACACCAAACCTTCAACACACCACCCACCACCAGTCTCAGTCACGTTGTGTGGGCACTGAGATCATGAGGCTGAGAAAAAATAAAATCATGATAGTCATTGATGCAGGTGATGCAAGGGTCGGTGAAAAGCTCCACATGTTTAGAGTTCCCAGTATAATTTGAAACAGCAGCATATCAGCCTTAGAAACAGAATGCCCTAAACTTCAAGGGTAACAGAAGATGCTTGCTTAGAATAAATCAATTTGGAGAGCTGCACTCATCTGTCTCAAAGTAATTTCTGCCAAAACATAAATGACAATTTAAACGGAGGGGGGAGGCTAAAAAAAATAGTACTTGAAATTTATTAATAGTACATTACAGAACATATATAAAAGTTATGTATTAAGGAACATGTGAAAAATACACAGAGCCCTGGCTGGTGGCACAGTGGATAAGGTACCAGTCTACAAACCCAAAGGTCTCTGGTTCGATTTCCAGCCAAGGCACATAACCAGGTTGCAAGCCAGGTCTCCAGCCAGGTCCATGGCTGAAAGCAGGTGAAAGGCAACCATACATTGATGTCTCTCTCCCTCTCTGCCTCCCTCTCTTCCTCTCTCTCTACAAATAATAAATAAAATATTTAAATATATATATATATAAAAGGAAAAAGAAAAATACACAGAGATAAACTTCTATGAATGCATGTAAATGTGTAGCACAGTGAATTCAACAGAATGTTCGCAACAAAAGCAAACCACCTTGGACCAAGTACAGGTAATCCGCAAACTCAAGGCAAGACAATAGAAAGATCTGTCAAAAATATGTACTCAGGCCCTGGCTGGTGGCACAGTAGATAAGGCACCAACCTGAGAACCCAAATGTTGCTGGTTTGATTCCCAACCAGGGCACATAACTAGGTTGCAAGCCAGGTCCCCAGCCAGGTCCATAGCTGGAGGCAGGTGAAAGGCAGCCATACATTGATGTCTCTCTCCCTCTCTGCCTCTCCCCCCTTCTGTATAAAAATAATAAATAAAATCTTTTTTAAAAATGAGTATGTACTCAATTTTATCACATGCTTTCTTTACACCATATGCTGATGTAATGGTATTTTTTCCCAACTATTGCTATGTAGGGGATACTAAAGTCATCAAACCAGGTAAAATTGGTTACTGCTATAATTAAATTATATATATATATATATATATATGCACAAAATCATATATATTCACACACAAAATTATGGTATATCTATACAAAGAAATTCTGAGTATCCATTAAAAAATTATGAGAGGAAAGATGCAAACTAAAGAAAAGGATGAAAATTACAGTTGCACTTTCATAAAAGTCAGGACATATACACATATGTTTCTATATTTAAAGGACATATACACATATGTTTCTATATTTAAAGTACAAAGTATGAAAGACATACATCAAAATCATTAATAATGGTTACCTCTGGGGAAAGATATTAAAAGCAAAGGTTTTTACTTTTTACTTTATAATTTTCTGAAAACTCAAACATTAAAAAATTTTTATTTTGTAATTTAAAAAATACTGGAAAATAAGAAAAAACAAACAAACCTTGAATTAAAGATTCATAACTGAAAGTAGCCCAGAGAAGTCACCTAGGAAAGACCAAGTCCACCATCTCCATCAAAGAAGATGCTCCTTTTATGGAGACAGGGAAGGGGGTGGCAGTGTTCCTGGGTAATCCAGGTAATTGTTATACAACCTGAACAGTGAAAAAATTCTTCCTTTTATCTACTGCCTTCTTCTTATCTTAGCTCAGAAGCTAATCCTTTTGTTCTTCCTCAGAAGCTATAGAAAACAGGTGGTCATGCCATTCTTTGAATTTGTCAATGAACCACACAAAACCAAAAGATTTCTGAGGAGACAATACTGTTATGTTGACAATACAGAATGGCATGTCCCAGTTTGCTCCTCACAGAAACTTCCCAGCCTTCATTACTAATGAGCTATTCAAAGGATATTACCAGATGTTGAATACTTGTTATTCAACAAGTATTAATTCAGTGTCTCCAATGTACCTGGTATTTTATTATAAGCTGTGAAGGGTCCTTTAGAACTTTACATTTTTATGGTAGGGAAGAAAAAAGTGACAAGAAGGAGATAAATGAATCAGGATAGTTTAAAATTAACTAGGAGAATGCACTCATGTATTATTATTAGAGCATAGACAAGATCTTTAGAGTTGATGAGAGGCTAAACAGGGTGAGGAGAGAAAGCTTTTATGATCTTTTAAAATGTACTATTTTATTTTGTCTTCCTTTCTATTTATTATTATTATTATTATTATTATTTTCTAGATATATTATTTGCCAGCAAGGCTGGATAAGCTCTGGAAAGAAGAGTACACTGCCAGGTGAAGGCAGGAAGGTTGAGACAGAGGCTCTTGCCGTCACTAGGCAGCCCGTGAGGACAGAAGCAGGTGGACTCAGCGAGCTGCACGTGTGAAAGAGGACTTGACCAGGCTTGATGACTCAGTGTCAAAAAGGGAGGTTACTGTAACTGACTTAAAGAATAAGAATGTTCAATTTGAGAAGGGTGCTGAAGGTAACGTAAAGAAACTATTAGAAACAGAAAGGACATCTCAAAAGTCAGAATTGGATCCAGGTTTGTCAGCAGGAGAATCATCACTGGGTTGTCTCTCCACTTCCTACACCTCACAGCTCTCCACAGTTAGCAGGAGAGTCTGCACTCTCTCTCTCTCACTCTTTTGTATCTACATCCAAAAGTAAATTTCTTATGCCAAGCAGCTGCGTCTGCATAATCCCATCACAAAGGAATGCACCAATGAACAGATTCACTCTATTAATTACTGGTAGGCTGTGTGTGTTTCCTTCCTGTTAAAAAAAAAAAAAAATAGCTTCTCATACTGCAAAATAGTAGTAATTTGGCATTTTTTTAAAGCATCCACCTTGTGGCCTCCAAAATGAAATCAATCATCCCTGTTAATGAAAGAAAAGTGAGTGTTAACCCTGGTTGTGTAGATCAGTTGATTAGGGCATCATCCCAATACACCGAAGTTGTGCATTCAATCTCCAGTCAGGGCATATACAAGAGTCAACAAACACATGCATAAATAAGTGGAACAACAAATAAATGTCTCTATGTCACTGTCTCTCTCTTAATAGAAAAATTAAACTAATTTTTAAAAAAGAAAGAAGAGTGTTAAAGACCAGTAAAATTAAAATGCAATTAAGGGAAATGTGGGGATACCCTTTGATCTTAGTGGAAGCGACAGATAACAAGATACTTCTTCAAGTCCACCCTGTCCTTGGGCTTTTTGAAGATGCAGGAAACCCTACTCTTGTTTAGTTACACTGACAGGAACTCACAGCTTGTCTTGCTAAAAGGAGGAAGCTCAGAGACATCTTCTTTTAATTTACTTATCAGTGTTATTCTTTTCATATTTGTTAGCCTATTGTGCTAATAACACTCTTTGAACAAGAAAACTATCAATAGGTGTAAAATTTCTCCCCTGAAACTCAACAGATTTCTGAAAATCTGCAAAACTGCACACATACTAATTCTAGGAATTTTAAGATTTTTTTTACTGATTTCAATTTATCTTTTCACTTCAGCAACAGTTATCCTCTCTCCTCATTGACACCCAAATAAATAACTAAAAGGCATTCAATCTTCCAACATGAATAATGGCCTAAGTGGTGACAGAACTCTTTTTTTATATGTTCATGCTCTAGTTGCTCGGCTTTTCCTCCTCAGTCATGTTATTTAATTTCTCATCAACTAAGCATATCTTTGAACTAATAAATCAATTTCCCCCTATGCAAGGGTGTCAAACTCATTTTCACTGGGGGCCACACCACATCAGCCTCCAGTCACCTACTCCTTAACAGCTAAGGGAGCCAGGTAAAAACAAGGTGCTGAGCTGAAGGTGCCCAGCTGGATAAAACAAGGTGGAAGGCTGGATTCAGGCCATGGACCTTGTGTTTGCCACCCTTTCCCTACAGTGTGTCATTTTTGCAGGGAACATTTTCTGTTTACCTGTCTACATCCTTGAGCTCAAATACATGAATAAGGTAGACTTAACTGTCTCAAACATTCTGCATTTGCATTGTGTTTGATACATGAATTACACAGAGTTAGTCATGTCTTAAAATTGAATGCATAGTAGTCACTTCATCTTAGAACCATCTTTTCACAGGCATCCATGGTAATAAGAACTGTTGTTGAGTTTTTCCTGGGGATTCTTTGATAAATCTTATCATTCCTTAACAGGAGTCCCACAGCTTAATAAAAACCATCCAGAAAAGCCATCAGAAAAGAGAACAAGTCCAAACAAAGCACAGGACCATGAGGGACGCTTTCTTCAGAAGCTCTGCAGGTTACCTGTACAGATGACTCAAGGCCCGCACTGAGTAATATCCCCACCCCTGGAGAATAATTCTAAGTTATTTCTTCCTGAATTCATTCCCTCTCTCTTCCAAAGGCCTGGGTCTTACTTGTAGACCACGACCTAAAAACACCTCCACACTAACTATTCCCTCAGAGGCCCTGAAAAATAACAAAGTGCTTACATGACTTTGAGAGATAAAATCATCAGTTTATCTGGCTATTATTTTTGAGTGTGAATTACATCAGTTTCACTCTAAATGAACAACCCAAAGATTTTTAAGAAAAAACCTCTTCATATGTTTATATATCCAGTAAGGACAGGCATTACAATTAACACTAATCTGTTGCTGCCACACTCCTTGTAAATATGTGACATAGAAGATAACTCAAAAAAAGCTTTCTGTTTAAATCAACTCTGGCTGACCCTCAGCCTTTATGCTCAAGTTCACTGACACTCCAACTCAAAGCCATCTTGCTTTTTGAACAGAGCACTATTAGATGGCCAGTGAATAATCATTCCTAATCCCAGTCACACAGATAAACTTGAACAAAATTTTTAAAAACTTAAGAACTGGATGTCCAAGGAAGCAAAGCAAGTTCATGACAAGTTATTTAAAAGTTTCACAAGTTTTAGTCAGGATAAATAAACCCATTCACAATTGAATTTTTAGGACACTCATAGAAAATAAGAAAGACAGGATTTCCTAGTAAAGGGAAAATGCTCCTTTAGTAAAACAAAATACCCTCTGGAGGGAAAACTATAAAATGAATCCAAGGTTGAAAATCAGCATCACAAACAGACACGCAATACAGAAATGAGGACCTGTTCACCACAAGCAGTCCAGCTCTAGAGTAGCTAAAACAATCCCAATGAAGAAGAATAAAGGAGGAGGATTCACCCTACCCAACATGTAGTTCCAGTAACCAAAATAGTATGGTATTAGCAGAGGGATACATACAAATCAGTAGAACATGGAAATAAGACGTACACCGAATGTGCCTAACTTTTTGACCAAAGTACAAAAAAACATTCAATAATGACAGAATAGTTAACAAATGGTGCTAGAACAAGTAGATATCCATAGGCAAAAAATGAATATTGATTGAAATCTCATAGTTCATGCAAAAATTACTCAAGATGGATCATGAACTTAAATGTAAAACGTAATATTAGGTTTTGACATCCAAAGCATGAGCCATAAAAGGCAAAATGTATTGTCTGAACCTTATCAAAATATAAAACTTTTACTCTATGAAAGCCTATATGAAAAGAATAAAAAAGACAACCTATAGACTGGGGAAAACATTTGTAAGTCACACACATGGTAACCTAAAAATAAGAGGCCTTTCAAAGTGGGAGGCAATAAGCATTTATTTGAGACCAAAGCTATGCAGGAAGCACTGATTCCAGCAGACGCCCAAATAGTGTTCTAATAGGGAGACAAAGGCAAGGGGTGTTTATGAGAAAGAGAACAATTACATCAATGGAAGAAAGGCATTTCTATTGGTGCAGATTTATAACATAGTAATCTTAATTCTAAATAATTTTTAAAAATAATCATTAGTCTGGCCCTGGAGGGTGTGGCTCAGTGGATTGAGCAATGGCCTGCTAACCAAAGGGTCACTGGTTCAAATCCCAGTCGGGGCTCATGCTTGGGTTGCAGGCCAGGTCCCAGGTTCGGGGGGGGGGGGGGTGCATTACAGGCGACCTTATATTGATGTTTCTCTCCCTCTTTTTCACCCTCCCTTCCATGCTCTCTAAAAATAAATAAATACAATTTATAAAAATCATTAGTCTGGTAGTCATAATATCTGCTTTCTTGTTATAATTGTAAACAGTTCTGTGAGATATGAGGTTGCTTTTGGTGCAGCCCAAAGGCATTTTGCCATGTTTTAACATCCAAAGGTTTGAGGCTTGAAGCATGTAAGGCAAGTCTGCAGGCATGGTAGCTCTGGCTCCATTTTAATGGGGTTCCATTTACATATTTTTTAATTCATATGACAAAGAATTAGTATCTAGAACATAAAAGAGCTCTCAAACTTGAAACATGTTTCACAAACCCAATTTAAAAATGGGCAAAAGACCATGACAAACATATGAAAATATGTTCAATGTTACTAGGCAATTGGGAAATGCAAACTTAAAATACAATGAAATCACTTTACACATATCAAAGTGGATAAAATGAAAAAGTGACACCATCATATGCTGGTACAGATGTGAAAAAATTGCATCACATCCATATATTGCAGGTAAGAATGCAGAATGGTACAGCCACAGTGGAAAGATTTTTATCAGTTTCTTATAAACTGAACTTGTGACCAGAAATTGCATGTTTGTGAATTTCTCTCAGAAAAAAATAAGAAGTTATTTTAAAAGGGAAAAGAAAAGGAAAAGGGAAAAAAACACCCTATTCACAGCAACTTTATCTGTAATATCAAAAAACTATAATCAACCCAGATGTTTTTCAACAGGTGAATGATTAAGCAAATTTCTGTACATACGATAAATATACTAAATTCAAAATAAATACTTGCAACAAACTAGATGAATCTACCAATAATTAAGCTGAGTGAAAAAAGCTAATCAGTTCGATTCCCAGCCAGGGCAACATAACTAGGTTGCAAGCCAGGTCTCCAGTCAGGTCTGTGGCTGGAGGCAGGTGAAAAGTAGCCATACATTGATGTCTCTCTCCCTCTCTGCCTCTCTCTCTCCCCCTCTTTCTAAAAATAATAAAAAAATAAAATCTTCAAAAAAATAGCTAATCACAGAGGGTTATTATGTATTACTCTATTAAATTAAATTTTTTGAAATGACAAAATTTTAGAAACTGAGAGCAGATCAGCAATTGTCAGGGGTTGTATGGAGTCAAGAGGATGGGTAAGAGTGTAAGGGGGAATAGTGGGGTCTTTGCTGATGGAACAGGCCAATATTTTGACTATGGGGGTAAATACATGAACCTATACAGGTGATACAACTGTACAGAACTAAATACACACATCCACACAAATGAGTACAAGTAAAATTGGACAAATCTGCATAAAATTGGTAAAGTGTATCAATATCAATGTCCTAGATACTGTATTTTATTACAGTTTCGTAAAATGTTACATTGATGGAAACTGAGCAAAGTATGTAAGAGATCTTACTGTCTAATTTCATAAAACTACACATGAATCTACAATTAACTAAAGTTTTTCTATTAATAACAATTGCTAAAAGTAAAGCATCATTAATATGTATACTTTATAATACTAAGTAAACATACTGACATACAAAACCACACTGATTTTGTTAAAATGGAAGTATGTGTTTGTATATTCATGCATTAAAAAAAAAAAAAAGATTAAGAACACTGTACTTACTAGTGGTTGTCATTTCTGTGTGGTGAGGTTATATATACTGTTACGTGCTTTTTAATTTTTTCCTCAAATTTCTCATTTATTTTTAAATAGTTTATAATGAATATATTATTTTCATGCTTCAGTAGTATTAAAAATGCTTGATATCAAAAGGGAAAAATCATCCATTTTGTGTATATTTTTTAGCAAGCACAATATCAAAGAATGCAGGTTGTCTGAGGGTTTAAATATTTTAGAGACTATGTGAGGAAGTAGTTGAATGTAGAAATGATCATCCCTTAAATATAAATATCTCAGCCCTGGCTGGTAGCATAGTGGATAAGGCGCAGGCCTGCGAACCCAAAGGTCACAGGTTCAATTCCCCAGCCAGGGCACATAACCAGGTTGCAAACCAGGTCTCCAGTCAGGTCTGCGACTGAAGGCAGGTGAAAAGCAACCATACATTGATGTCTCCCTCCCTCTCTGCCTCTCTCCCTTCCCCTCTTTCTAAAAATAATGAAATAAAATCTTTTAAAAATAAATACTAAATAAATAAATAAATATAGCTATCTCTTGTGATGCAAGTAATAAAAACCCACTCTACATACTCCTATTCCCATTCAGTTAATCCATCTTTCCTATTGTAAAAATAAGGCTTTCAATGTCCATCTTTAGAGGGTGATGCAGCCCTGACAACTGTCCTGTCCACCAGGAGACACAAGTGGCCTCCGACGCTGGGAACACAGGGCCACTAGGACCAGCAGAAACTAAGTTGGAAAAACACAAATCAGTTTGCAGTTACCAGGAATTTAACACTTTTTTTTTTCTTCCCCAAATTTATCTTGATTTGCTTCAGATGCTTCACAGGCCTCCACTTAACACCCTCTCACAACACGGTGCCAAACAAATCTGTCAGCTGCAAATATGGCCATCACAACTTTTCCCCAATTAGTAGGGCAACAAAGTGAACAGCAGAGAAAACACCATCAAATACAAAGTACCGCTCTCCTTGCCACATAATGTGCTATGACTGTGACCCTGTTTTTGGGGGGAAACCTGCACTGTGGGACAATTTGCCGAAATAAACTGTAGGTCTCCACATCACCCCATGAGCCTCCCTGTGGCTTATTTGTTTTTTATTGGTTTTTGGGTTCAGAGCTCTCAACAGACGTAGGTCATCCTGGGAGGCATCATGGATATCTGTGGGGTGTTTTCTAAATACGGAGGGGAAGGGAGCTCTCTCAGCAATGGGATGGTCATCTGGGATCTGGTGGTTGGGATGTCTCAAAGAACTGTGCTACAATGCATCAGGACAGCTCAGCACCTTCCTTTTGGGTCACATAAACGCACAACATGCTTTTTACAGTTTCATATAAAATGTATGCTAAATCACATAACATAAGAGGGAATTGCTACTCTTCTTTGTTGGGAACTTCACTAAAGTTTGTTCACCAATTCAGGAAAAGGCATTATCAACTCTCCGTTTTAATAGCCCATTCCATGCACCTGCAGCAGTTGATTTTACGGCTGGAGTATTTGCAGGGATTCTATGTGTAGGTGCAAGCAGCTGATACTCCAATGCATCCTCCAGAACCCTGCTGTTCAAAGTGGCATCCCAAACTGTGGTTCTGCCATTACCTGGAAGATTTTTAGAAATGCAGACTCTCAGGCCCTCCTCCAGAGCTTCTAATCATAACCTGCATTTCACCAGTACTCTTTGGAATGTGGGCTGAAGCATGTACTACATACGCTTTATTTATTATAAATTATTTTCCTTTTATTTTCTATAGTTAGGTCATTATATGACTTAAAGAATTATGTCACTTAAAAAATTGACCCCCTGAAAAACAATATTTTTCTGAAGGGCAGGCCCCTGGTGGCACTGGCTTCCCCTGATAGGTGAGTGTTCTAGGAACCCATCTGTATCAGTGTACCAGCTGGTGGTGTTGTGAGAGGCTGCATTGGGCTTCACGAATTTATTTTTTGAAGACTCAACACATTTGCCCATTTCATCAGGGTGATTTACAAATGCACCTGCCCACACCACACTCAGTGTTCAGCAGTTTTTGATAAAAAGATGCATGTATCCCAGATCCCACCCTCTATATTCACCCAGTCTCACCCGCAGAGACGTTTTTTTGTTTCCCCAGATGAAAAATGTCCTCAAAGGGAAATGTTTTGCTGATGTGGAAGAGGTAAAACAAAAAAAGAAACAGCAGAAGCACTAAAAGGCATCAAAATCAACAATTCAAAAACTGTTTTTGAGAAGTTGAAAAAATGTTTCAATAGATGTATTGTATCAAATGGAGAGGACCTTGAAACTGACTGAAGTTTAAACATGTAAGAATAAATATACTGTTTTTTATAAATAAATTCCAGGTTTTAAAAATCTCTTCTTGTATTATTCATTTCATTTCAGGATAATAAGGAGAACACTAAAAATACTTATTTTAAAAGAGAGTCACTGAGTTGAAAACTACTGTGTAAGAAACTATTTGCATGTAGCCAGCTGTTTGCAGTTTTATTTTTCTACATTATCCCTCGCCCTGAAAATAGCGGAACTGTAGCTGACTTAAAAGAAAAGTGAATTTTCCTTGACTATGAATTTTATGCCCCAAATTGTCCTCACTGAGTCAATGTGATGTTATGTCACTACAATGTGGCATCGAATGCAATTTGCCATTCACAAATGGAAGCATTTGAAAACACATCACCTCTGAGACCCAAACATCAATGACTTCAAGGGAAAACAAATGCTCTATAAATACCTCTCTTGAACTGTGTTATGACAGGATAAAGCATTCCACCTAGTGTTCCTCATGAGGAAATATGCCTATACTTAACAAGAGAAAGTTTTGTCTTGAACTGAAGAAAAGACAAGATGAGACTTTTCCATGATACAATCAATGGGCCTGGGGTAGATGGACCCAACTGCCAAAAGCTGTACCACAAGCAGCTCCAATGCAATTTAGTTGCGAAGCCACTGTCAGCATCTTTTCTCCTACATCTGCTTTGTCCTTCGTTTCCTTATTTCAGTTGAAGACACCCCACCCCAAAAACCCCATCCCCTAATTCCACAACAACAACCAAAAATCATTGAAAACTGATTATGCCAGGTCATGGTGACACCAGCAAGAAAGAGATACAGTTACCCTAGTGAAGAGGCTCACAGACAAGGGCTACTGGTCTAATCATCACCTGGACAACTTTAAGCCATCTTTGCATCCTCCATCTCACGTGTTCCCACACTGAATCCATCATCAGGACCTGCTGGTTTTATTTTTTTGACATCTGGGTCATTTGTTGACTCCATCAACACCTAATTACCTAAAGAACTGAATTAGCTGCAGTTTAACTAACTGCAATATTTTTCCTTCAACATGCAGCAGAAGAGGTTTTCACAAGTCAGCAAACAAAAAAGGCAGCTCAATGGAATACCTGTTACTTTTACCTGTCTGACATGCATATATTCTTTGGGCTACAGCATCTCCATTCACCTCAGGGCATCCCTTTCCCATATCCTCACCTCAGTGCACATGGTCTCAATGGGGCTGATCCTATCCTTTGGCATAAGAGACAGCACACATCCCAGCCTTCCCCATCACAGGGCTAAGAGCAGCTGGGAGGAAGCAACTCATAGGATGAAACCAGGCCAATGTGATTTAAATTGGGGCTTTGTTCCAAGATGGCAAAGGAAAGTTCTATTTGCACTGCAAATGCTATGTGAGTAGAACTGCTGGAGTCCATTTGCTATACAGGAAAAGCTCTTCCTGAAGAATCAAATGATTACAGAGGAGGAGAAAATCTAGCAGATAGAATGGGGCTCAACCCTGATGACACAGTCTTAGCTAATATATCTCTCTCCTGATGCTTTCATACTATTTTTGACTAAAGCCAACTGTCTGATGGTTGTAACAAAAAATAGATGTTTTGAGTTATTTTTTAATTGCCGAGTTTAGTAATAAACTAGATCAACATAATGTCTATTTTAAAATATGACATTTGAAATGGTGCCTATGAAATACCAAGATACAAACACTGTGATACCCTGAATGGTAAAAGACAAAATTCTGATAAAAATACTCCAATTAACAAATCAACAAAATCCGTGAGCTATTTTAGATTCTCCAGAGAGACCATTTCAAAGACTGCTTCTCAGCATTCCAGTCCCTCAAGAAAAACATCTGGGGACAAATGTTTGTAAAAGTCTGCATATGATAGTTCCCACTTGGAAAGTGACAATGTACACTAGCAGATGAAGAGCTCTGTGAAGTTCTGCCTTTAAGAAACCTGTTTTCCAGTGCTCTTTCACTGTGTAACTTTCCTGTATAATATTTTTTATTGATTGATATTTAGAGAGAGGGAGAAGGAGGGAGGGGTCAGAAAGGAGAAAGAGAGACACTTACTTGCTGTTCCACTTACTTATGCATTCATTGGTTGCTTCTTGTATGCACCCTAACCAGCAATTGAACCCACGTTGTTGGCATGTGGAAACAATGCTCTAACCAACTGAGGTACCTGGCCAAGGCTTTCTAAATTATAATTTTATTTATTCTTAACCTGTAGCACCTCACTAGGGCCCACCAGGCACGTCTGAAGCACAACCCTATTCTTGTTCTGCCCAGTCTGCTGCTGTATTGATAAAAACTTAAGTACCTTGACTTTCAAACTCTAACAAATTTGAATCCTACTACCACAGCATATCCCAAGATAATATACTTCCAAAAGTTGTGCCATCAGCACTGTGTGACATTTCTCAATTTTGTATTTGAGACTGCCGTGGCTGCTTATGCTGACATGTGAGGAAAAAATAAAATAAAGAGGTACGTGTAACCAGACAGAATCCAACCCAGAAAATAAGTGCAAACCAATTCAAACCTAATTAGTTTGTCATGGAAGCTAAAAATTTACTTTATAAAACCAAATAGCTATTATTAAATCAAAGTGAAAGTTCTGTACTTCAGAACAGAATAAATTCAGGCTGTTAACTAATCACTCCAGAGTCAAAATTTAAATATTCTGTATTTGTGATTTAATTACATGACTCTCACACACCATTTGAGCTGAATCAAGTAGACAAGTACAGACAGACACATGAGATTTTTTTTTTTTTTTTTTTTTTAATTTAACCTGCCTGGCTGGTGTGGCTTAATGGATAGGCCTGAGAACCGAAAGGTGGCTGGTTCAATTTTTTAGTCAGAGCACATAGCCAGGTTGCAAGCCAGGTCACCAGCCAGGTCCTTAGCTGGAGGCAAGTGAAAGGCAACCAAACACTGACGGTTCTCTCCCTTTCTCCCTCCCTGCCCTTCTCTCTAAAAATAATGAATGAAATAGTCTTGAATTATTTTTTAAAATGTAACCTGGGCATGTAATCAGACATTTTAACTTGGTGACAGAGAAAAGTAGCTCAAAGAATAAGTCCAATATTAGAACATATGATACAAATACATGTTTTAAATATTTCAGTAGTCAACAAAGTATGGCATCATTCATTCATGCTTGTATGCATATTCATTAGTTTAAGAGCTATTTATTGATGACCTACTCTGAGCTACATGATGTGGAAAGAATAGTTAGCAAAATCAAATGTCTTTACTGACTTTGAGTTATTGATTGCATTGTGCCCTCACTCCCACCCCTGCCAAATGGTTATGTTGAAGGCCTGACCCCCAGTACCACAAAATGTGACCATAGCTGAAGATAGGGTCTTTAGAGAGGTAATTAAGTTGAAACAAAAATCAGGAGCCCTAATCCAGTATGACTGGTGTCCCTATAAGAAGAGGAAATTTGAACACAGACCCACCCAGGGGAAAGACCATGTGAAGACACAAAAAGGAGGCCATCTTCTTTAAGCCAACAAATGAAGACTCAGAAGAAATCACCTCTGCTGAGACCTTGATCTTGAACATCTAGCCTCCAGAATTGTGAGAAAATAAATTTCTGTGGTTTCATTGACCCAGTCTATGATATGTTGTTATAACAACCCTTATAACCTAACACATAAAGCTTAAACTCTATCTGGAGAGACAGACCTTGATCAAGTATCCAAACAAATAAACCCAGACCTGTAGCTCTGACTTGGTGCATGAGATATGACAACAGGTACTCTAGCAGAGGTGAGTGCCCTCACTGGGGAGATCAGTGAGATCTTCCCTGTGAAGGTGGCTCTTGAACTGAGATGGGAATGACAGGTAGGATGGGAAGTATGAGTATATTTGAGGCAGAGGTACCAGTATCTGCAAAGGCCCTGTGAGGAAGAATATGAGTGACCAGAGGTAAGCTGTGTGGTTGTGGAGCAGAAAGCAAGGGAATATTATAGGAGACATGCGGCTGGCAAGACAATCAGAGGCCAAGCTGGAGTGTATAAGACAAGGAATGAGTTATTATCAAGATCATATTCCACGGTCTGGGGACTTGGATAGAAAAAAAAAAAATCACTTTTTATTTTTACTAAACTTTAAGTAAAATTCAGCATTCCCTTCTGTTATGAATGCAGACAACAAGTCATGGTAGTATTAAAGCAACTTTTTCACCAATAGAAATTAGTGGTACTTTCATATCATGTTAAGGTTCTTGTAGAAACCATGAAATGATGGAGTTATTATGCCTGGCTCTAGATTTATGTGGTTCCTCAATTTGTTTAAAGAAGCTCATATATTACTTTTATGATACATATACTACAAATTTAAAATATTTTGCTAAATGCATATAATTTTTTATAATATTATGTTATTGTATGCATTTAAAAATAATATTCTGCAGCCCTGGCTGCTAGCACAGTGGATAAGGTGCCGGCCTGTGAACCCAAAGGTCACAGGTTCGATTCCCCAGCCAGGGCACATAACAAGGTTGTAAACCAGGTCTCCAGTCAGGTCTGTGGCTGGAGGCAGGTGAAAAGCAACCATACATTGATGTCTCTCTCCCTCTCTGCCTCTCTCCCTTCCCCTCTTCCTAAAAATAATGAAATAAAATATTCTAAAAAAAAAAAAAATAATAATAATAATAATATTCTGGCCCTGGGTGGTGGCTCAGTGGAAAGGTGCCAGCCTATAAACCCAAAGGTTGCTGGTTCAATTCCCAGTCAGGGCACATAACCAGGCTGCAGGTCAGGTCTCCAGCCAGGTCTGTGGTGGGAGGCAGGTGAAAGGCAATCATACACTGATGTTTCTCTCCCTCTCTGCCTCCCTCCCTTCTCCTCTCTCTAAAAAAAATAATAAATGAAATCTTAAAAGAAAAAAAAATAGTATTCTGAGGTTCTTTGAGGTTCTTACAGAGGGGAGAGGAATTAAACTTTCAAAGGTCATTATGGATCCAATGTAAAGAATGCCTGAAAGGGGATCTGAGAGGAGACCAAAACAGGAGACCCCTAAAGCAGTGTGGCAGTTGAAGAATTTTCTAATCTAATACTACACTTTTAATAGGGGAAAACATTCTTCAAATCCGATCTTAAATAGAAGTCAGATGCATAAATCAGGTGAACGCAGTGCTACTGAGATTGAAGTTGGGTGTGCCAGCCCAGTCACATCAGCTCAGCACTTCTCTGCTTCCAGAAGACCAATTCTGACACATTTATCAGAAAATCCCAAATTGACAAAGACCACAATTTGAAAAGTTGTTCACAGTTATCTCTGATAGGAAAATTCTGAAATTGCCCAAACTGTTAAATCATCCTAACCTCTTATAAACTGTAGAATATCCATTCTTTAGTTTACCTACATGTTAAGTTTCAATACAGATTCATTCATTTATTCAAAAGTCTTGCTGAATGCTATTCTGTGCCAGGCACTATTCTAGACACTGAGGATAGAGATGCACTTACAGCATTAAGTGACAAATCTAGAGGGCAGATAAGATAGAAATAAAATATGAGAAAAGCATATATAAATGATATATATTTTTATATCATTATTATCTAGATTAATTCCTATAAGTCCATAACATTGTAATGGGCACAAGCATATCTCACTTCTTGGCACAGCCTAATAATGATGAGATTCTAGGCCATATCCTTGAAATTTTCTGCATCCAATGTTCTTTTTATTATACATTCATTATTTTTTATTTCTTGAAAGTACATTATTACCATTTGTCTATCCTAGCTTTAGTTTAAATACCCTCAGACAGTGATGCCTACTCTCTATTTCTCTAGTTCCTTCTTTTGCAATTTTTTTGTGTGTGTTTGGTATTCTTTAAACAGATTTACCTTCTCTTCCAACCTCCTAGCCAAGCAATGGGTCAGCACCTCATTCTGAAGTGGCAGTCCAGCACACTGTTCCTAGAAAACCATCTAATGTGCCATCATTTCCCCAATTCTGATCCCCAACCTAAAGGATGAAAAATGTATTTAAATTACTGAGTACAAGGGCCCAGTGGGGAGGTAAGCTCTACGAAGGCACAGCTGCATCTGTCTTGTTCACTATTGTGTGTAAGCTGCATCTGTCTTGTTCACTGTTGTGTGTAGCGCTCAAGCAGCATTTGGCAGAAGTAGGACTCAAGGCTGAGGAGCAGGATGGAGGGATGAGCAGGTGGAAGATGGGCAAGGAGGCAGGTGGGTAGACTGTTGGATGAATAGAAGAATAGAAGAATAAAGGGGAAGAAGAAGGGTTTAAAATGAACATATTGAGGAGAAAACAGAATATACAGAAATTAAAGTATATTATTTGAGAGGATTTGACTTACCCTATATAGTTTTGTATGATTCTCATAACCCTAAGATATTATATGAGATGAGACTTGTATAACTGTATGATACCTAGTATCACCACCAACATCACCATCACTCCTATCCCCATTTTGTAGACATGGGGGCTGAGATCTTTAAATACAAGGCTAAGACTTGGACCCTTGTCCTCACTGGCCCACAATACTGGATTCCAAGGTACCTGAAGCATAAAAAATAATATGTGAACTGGCAATGTTTTCAACAAAACCCAAGTGGGATTCTGAAAACACTGGACATGAGAAGTGGCAGGATGGCTCATAAGCATCATTTCCTAAAGGATCTTTTTTGATGTATTTGAAATGTCTACTTCCATCACTGAAGGGAAATCCAGGTGAGTCCTCCTGGAGGGACCCAAGAAGGCCTGCCCCAAGAGGACCAGCAGGTGTTATGCTTTAAGAGAAAACACGAGTTAAAAAATAAATAAATAAAAGCAGACGCTTTTATCAGCAAATATGAAAATTAGTTCCATGAAATGAAGCCAGAAAACTAAACAAATAAAAAACAAGAGAGGCTGGCCTGCGAACCCAAAGGCTGCTAGTTTGATTCCCAGCCAGGGCAACATAACTAGGTTGCAGGCCAGGTCTCCAGCCAGGTCCTTAGCTGGAGGAAGATAAAAGGCCACTTATACATTGATGCTTCTCTTCCTCTCTCCCTTCCCCTCTCTCTGAAAAATAAAAGTTTTTTTTTTTTTTTTTTAAAAGAGGGATTAGCTATCTAACCTCCTTTATGTACTTTGCAGTTTAGTCAAACTATGTTTTTTGTTTTTTTTTAAATAAAATCTAAACAGTAGCGACTGAAGTTATTTTCTTTACATAGACACTTGATGTCTGTCTGGCACTGGACTAAGCAGGGTGCCCTTGAGCAACTCACTTTCTTTTTAGTGTTATGGTTTCCATGTCTCCATAGGGATACCAATATTCACTCACCAGGCCATTGTGAGGTGTAATTGAAATGACATCTATAGTCTATAAGGTGCTTTGGAAAATGTCTGGCAGGTCATAAGTGATCAAAATTTGAACTGTTCTCATCATGATCATCCTGGGTTCTTCCTTACAGCAATCTGATAAGGCAAACTCAACCAACTCCATTTTATAGATGAGTAAACCAAAGCTTGGTGAGCTGTCCTCAGGAGTTGGAGAGGAGAAAGGACTTACCTGAAAGTGTCCTTAATTTATACAGTTGCATTCAACACTGACAATAGGTTCCAGCTGAACTTTCTGCTTTTGTCCAATCACACCTGGAAACTCTACCCTGAAAATAGCAGGTGCTCTGACACCTCCCCCTAATTCCTACTCCTGTGACTAACCCCCCAGCTGCATTTGTCAAAGCAATGCCCAATAAAATGAGTGTACTAAAAAGCAGAAATCTATTATTTACAATCAAAGACTTCCATAACAAAATACTACAATTACTACTCGCTACTCCAGCTGGATGACTCTCTGAAAATGAAATAATTGGTTTCTTATGTATATTATTTTTCCTATTGAATGACGTTTTCTGTGTGTATATTTTAGCAATTACTACATCAGGCTACAAAATGAGAAATGTCTTTTGTATGTAAGGTTACTTGTGCTCAGGAAAATTTTAGTAAATTAGATAGGTATTTATTACAAAAAATAATTATAGAGGAAAAGAGAGGGAGGGGGAAAGGTCCCTAAACTAATAAGTTTATTACTACATAAATGCCATGTGAAACCTATTTTCATATATTCCCCCAGAAAATTCCTTTTTAACATAGGTGATTGGTAAAATGAAAAAAGAGGATAAAAGAGAACTGAATTAGAGGAAAGGAGACAAAGTGGAAATCAGTGCAGAAGACAAGCAGTGTTTGGAGTGGGAGAATGTGAGGAGGCCCAAAATGGATGGAGGCGTCACCCCTATCAAATGATTCAGAGACTTGCCCTTCATGTCATAGGGAGGGCACTTCAGAGCTCACACTCTGCGTGGACCAATAGGATACTGGTAAGCTAAGAAAAAAGAGGCACTGTGACCTAGGCACACTGCCCTTCATTCCATCATCTTGCCACAGTGTCACTGAACCTGTTGCTCCCTGTGCCAAATGCACTTCCCCTCTTATTTAAATGGCCAACTCCTCATTTTTCAGATCTCAATCACATCATTTATTGACCTATGAACTTTTTACTGTCTGCCTCACAATGCTCAATATATACTGTGGATGACTGAATAAGTCTGGAGCTGATGCTGAGACCTCTTCTAAAGATAAATAATGCATTCAAAACCCATTCAATATATGAATTGTTGGGACAGACAGAGATCTCATTTCATGTGCCCACGCCAAGCTCAGAGCTGCCTGCAGGCTGTGTTGGGAGGTCATCCCCATCAACATCTAATCCACCAGGAGGGGACTCTGCAATTGATTTGTAATGTCTGCCATGTGTGCAGCCGTAACTTCGCCAGCATTTTACTCACACTTCCCTTATCCTACATCACCTGGGAGGCTTTGTTTGCATTCACCACAAGCAGCCTGACTGCTCCTCCTTCTAAAGGTAAAGCAGACCCCATCACTACAGTTTTTTGTTGCTGTTGTTGTTTTTAATTCTCACCTGAGGACATTCTTTTCATTGCTTTTAGAAGAAGGGAGAGGGGAAGGAAGAAAGAAAGGGAGAGAAACATCAATGTGAGAAACATGGACTAGTTGGCTTTTTATATGCACCCAAATGCATCTGAACAGGCTCCAAACCCACAACTTAGGCAGGTGTCCTGACTGAACCCAAGCCTGTGACCAACCAATTTAGCCACACACACTGGCCAGGGTGTCGCTGCACTTCTCAAAATGCTCTCATGATACCCCTTCTCACTCAGAACAAAACCATGGGTCCTTCATCATCCTTCTTTCCTCTCTCTCAAAGGGTTCCAACTGCACTGGCCTCCTTGCTGGTCTTTAAATACAGCAAGAACACCCCGGCCTCCCTGTTCTGACAGGCTTTCCTCCATCAGAAACATCCTTCTTCCCCAGGTACCCACGAGCGTGGACCCCTTATTGCTTCCAGCAACTATCACTATACCCAGGTGGCCTCCCTTGCTCACCCGATGTAAAATAGCCCTCTCTCACTATCACCTTCTGTAATTTCATCCAGCTTTACTCCTTTTTATTACATTCTTTTTTAGCATGGATTGTAGTCATTGTCAGTTTCCTCCCTCCACCCCTCTTATGCCTCATCCAGTACCTAGACCAAAGTAAGGAATGAATCTTATCTTCTTTATTCATGGAGTGTCCACATATTTAGAATGATACTTGGTGCATAGGATTCCCCAATAAATGTATGTGACTAAATGAATATATTTCCACTGATAATCAAAATGATTAAGGCCCATTTTCATCTAAAGAACAGCCTATCTATGCAGTAAAATGTGTATTTGAGCCTAGCATCTTGCTACCCTCCTGCCAGATACCATAAGCTTAATTTGCAATTAGAAACAATCCTAAATGAAAAGCCAAATAGAAATGCACATTAGAATTCCCAGCAAAAAGCAATGTACCTCATCATGAAACACATGTAATAAAGAAATAGGGCCCTGATGGGGATGTCCCAAAGGTCACTGGTTTGATTCCCAGCCAGGGCACATAACCATGTTGCAAGCCAGGTCTCCAGCCAGGTCCGTAGCTGGAGGCAGGTGAAAGGCAACGATACATTGATATCTCTTTCCCTTTCTGCCTCTCTCTCTTCCCCTCTCTCTAAAAATAAAAATACATATATGAAAATTTTTAAATCTTAAAAAAATAAATAAAATAAGAATCAAGATGGGCAGGAAGCTCTCCCATGTAATTCCTTATAACTTTCTCTTGAAACCATAATTCTCATCTGGTCCCTATACTCAGCATCAGAACTCCCTGGACACTTGCTAGAAATGCAAGTGCTTGGGCCCTACTCCAGAGCCCCTGAATCAACAGCTTTGAGAATAAGGGCCCAAAAATCTGTATTTTTTAAAAGCCCCTCAAAGGATTCTGATGTACACTCAAGTTTGAGATCTACTACCCTGAAGGAAGTTGTGAAATTTTAGAAATGTATTTTTAAGTAGGCATAATTTTACTCTTCTGGCTTGTAAATTAAAAACATGATTAGAAGGTGGACAAGATAGCCTTTAAATAATAAACTGCAAATTTTACCCCATCATTTAAAGGAATTGTCATGTTGGCTAAAAATTATACAGAAATGGATCTAATAGTTTGAATAATGTTTTATTAAGTTTTGTATTCCATGGTTGTCCTGGGTCTACATATAATAAAACTGAACAACCACATCAAATTTCATCTGAATGTGATTCTTTAAGATACCAGTTCTGATCATTAGCAATAACTGGCAAATTAAAAAATGACAATAGACCCTAGCTGGTGGCACAGTAGATACGGTGCCAGCCAGCAAACACAAAGGTCACTGGTTCGATTCCCCAGCCAGGGCACATAACCAGGTCCGTAGCTGGAGGCAGGTGAAAGGCAATCATACATTGATGTTTCTCTCCCTCTCTACCTCTCTCCCTTCCTCTCTCTCTCCCTCTCTGGAAATAATAAATAAAATCTTTTTAAAAAATGACAATAAAATGTGGAAGACACTTTTGAAGGACAGAAAATGTGGAAGTCTAACAGCAGCACATACAGAAATTTCACAAAAGTCTTTACCTGAAGCTGTTTCTTTAATTGCTTCTAATGAAGTGAGTGTATGCATTAATTAAACTTTATTAAGTGCAAATGTGAGTACTCACAACATGCAGCAGAGTTCTCCAGGTCATAAGTGCTCTAGCCACACCCCAAGTCTATGTACAGAACAGAACCTGGGGTCCCTAATCACTTAATCAACCACCCTCCTAATGCACTGGGGCCACCATCAAAGTGCTTATTACCAAATTCGAGAGACAAAAATTATGTCTACAACATAGCTTGAAGACAGTTTATGTAAACAAGTTAGCAGTATTAATGGTTGGCCTTGTGCTAAGCACTAAGTATATTTTGTTTAATTTTCACAATCACCTATGAAGTTTATATTTATTTGAAGTTATGAATGAAATAACCAAGGTCCAAATAGACAAAGTAACTTCACTAAAAATGCATAATTCGTAAGAATAAAGCCTAAACTTGAATCCAAGTAGTGATCAATGCAAGATCACTTTCTTTTTCTATCACATTTACTGCTCCCATGAGCTTCCAAGACAGGCCTCAAGTAAAGGCACTTTTACTCTAGGACTAAGAAAGATGCAACGAGGACGGGCGAGAACACGAACTTCATTTGTCAAGAAATGGTCTCTGTGGATACGCACATTCCATTTTTCTCCCTGATGCTCTGCTCTGAATCACAGCTGTAAATTTCCAACAAAAGGAAATATATGAATTACAGTCAATATAAGCAAATAATAAAAATAGAGGGGAGAATGGCCACATGGGTCTCCATGATAAAATTTTAACTTGAACATTTTCTGAGACCAGCTCTCAGCTTATCAGGTACTATGCAAATCACACACAATGTCTTCATATATTCCCCATGCCTATTATTTCCTTTCTCTCTTTCCTCCCTCACCCCCTCCCCTCCTTTTTTTTCTAGGATGTGGCCCTTGGGAAATCAAAATAGAGCTCTAATCACCCTCCGGGCCCAGTTCTCAGGCTGGAACATTGCCTGTAGTGGAGAAGACAAATCTCAGGGAAGTTTTTGACTTGTATTCAGTACATAAGTTTATGAGCAAGCCCACTGGTCTCTTACAATGGTGGAACTAAATCCCAACATCAAGAAGAATTTATACACAAATATTTTTTAACTGTCAGTTTAAAAGGCCCCATTACATGCAGGCTCTTCCAACACTCTGCTTCTTTAAAAATCAAGGCACACATACAACAAACCACTTTTGGGGAGTACTCATTAGGCCTTTGAAATAAGGACTATAATGGGAAGGAAGGTCCAATGCCACCAGGGCCTTTGGGTCACTGCTGTAATTCATCATATGACAACTGCAGGCTACCCTAAGAGACAGCTCTCCTATGGCACACACCTCCCACTTTCTAGAATTACCAACCCTCCCTTCTCTGGCCTTGTTACTTGTTCTTTAACTCTTCTGAATTATTCTCCCACACCTCTCCCTTTGCATTCTTCAGGACTCGGCTTAAATGGCCCCTCCCCTGAGAAGCCTTCTCAGGCAAGGGAAGAGCATCCACTTATTTTCTGTCAGAATACTTATATCACCTGTAATCAGTTTATTTATTTTATCTGTTTATCTCTCCCAGACCTGAATGCCTTGAAAGCAAAGACCTTGTCTGTACTGGCAACCAGGGTAACTCTAAAAGCTTTGGTCTTTAATGCTCACTTACCAAATAAGTTAGTAAACAGGCAGCTCCTTTTTGTTGTTTTGTTTTGTTTTATTTTGAACTTCCACTTCTAAACGTTTGGACTCAACATGTGATGGTGAGGAACTTTCTTCTTTAGATGTCTGAGATGCAGAGCTGCCCCTTGCTCAGGATCATGCAAGGCACTTGCCTTCAGAGAATACTTTCAAGCAGAATCTAGACCAGAGGCATTGAGAGAAGGGGCCTAGGAAAGGCTCCAAGTTCGGGAGCTCCATCCTGCACTTTGCAGTCTGCCTCATTCCAGCTTCAAGGCATGATGTGCTCCAGACTGCTCAGGCAGAGGGTAGCTGCCTTTCAGTCTTTGCTGCTGTACTACTGAACCAATAGATGAGCAAACCAGACAGCTGCTCTAATGCTGAGTGAGTCTCAAGAGAGAAATGAACACCTTGAGGGCATTCACTGAATTCAGGAGTAGGGTGTATAAATGAGGACCCATGACTGGTGAGTCAATTACCTACTCAAATACTAGCAAGGCTGTCCTGGTCAACTTTTCTCATTGATTGGAATAAAAATCCAATGAAAATTTGCCCAAGAAAATGTAAATACACTCTCAGTGCCCTTTCTCATTGCATTAGAGGCAATGTCCTTAAGCAGTCCTACCCGAGCCCAAGGCTTCAATTATCTCTATGCTGATGAGTCTTCCAGGCTGGACCTTTCTTCTGAGTCACTCTACACCCAACTGCCACTTAGACACTGCTACTTGGATACCTTTACAGGCAGCTCAAACTCAAAATTGTGCAAAACTTACCTAAGGTCATGCTGATAGAAAATAGCAGGTTATTTCAGATTTCAATGACACCAAAGAATATACAGTATCCCCACCCCAAACCCAAACCCATTGATGGGGATGCTTACAGGGCAGTGTGAGGGATGGCGTGACCGTACTGACTTGCTTGGGTAAAAGGACTTCAGGGAAACGAGTTCTAGACTGGCAATGGCAGTGAAGGCTATCAATAAAATGCTACCCATCCTCCAATTAACCCAGGAATTAATGTCAGCGGTAGCTGAGAATTTCTTACACATTGATGGGCTTGAAGCAATTTCATGAAATTCACTTGCCTAGGATCTGTGGGGTTTGGGGGGAGGCTGGTCCGCTCTAAACAGCCTTTTATTGCTTATATTGCTGTTTAAGGGTCTCCAGTACTGAAGTTCCTCTCTGCGCAGGGGCGAGGAAGTGTGCAAGAAGGAAGGGGTTACCAATAATAATCCTCATAGGAAAATATCATTTCTTGAGCAATGTTCTACAGGTCCAGCTGGCTATGTGTTTTGCCTCATTTTTTTTATGCTTTAGCTCACCAACACAGATGGATAAAGTTATTCCTTCCCCAAACAGAACTCTGTTATCTATTTGCAGTTTGTTTGCAAGCTTCAACTCTTGCTGATCTTCTTACACACAAACAAGCATCAGCCCCAGGATTCAACTGGGCCGACTTGCCCAAGGACAGCCATCCATCCTCCCCAGTGGAAGGCTCAAGTCAGACTGGCTGTCTTATCTTGCCTCATTTCCACATGCTTCCTCAGGAACTTCGGACATTACCAATTGTTAGGTTTATCCTGCCTTTGCTCTTCTGTTTCCAATTATCTTTGTACAGTCTGCTTATTTTGATTCAGATCTTTTTTCTCATCTGACTTGGCACCAAGAACTTGTACATTTGATAAATGAAGTCAATGGGGCTTATGTGGTTTGTAAATTTAGAAATGTTATTGTAGCTCTCTTTTCTTTATTTCAACAGTTATTTTAATCAGTTCCTGTGAATATCAGTGCATACGAGTTCCTGACCACATAATGATTCATATTTTAGATTCATTTTTAATGTCACAAGTGGTATTACAGTGTTAACACTTTGCAGAGTTGCTTCTCTAGGCTGAGGCTATTTCTCCTCAAAGCTAGTCATGCACTAGACCCCACCTCATTCCATTCTGCAGGAGATGTGCACTGTGAGCTCTTTCTCACATTTACCTGCCCTTCCCAATAATTCCTATTATTTCCCTTCTAAACTCAAAACACAGCTTTCCAATGTTGCCCAGACTCCTCAGGGGCGCTTCCAAATCCCCACTCAATTAAAAATGTCTCTGCCTGGCTGGATTTTTGGAGACCTTTGCCGATGTTAAGGATCAGTCACAAGTCATCTTATATTACTTCCACACAAATATTGGATAGAATTTCAAGAGATTTTATAAAAATTCTCATTCTCATGATGCAAAGTCAAGCTATATTCTTATCAAGTCTATCTGAAGTAAGAGAAAATGATTTCTAAGCTTACATTTGGATAATAAAGTATTATTTTAAGTGATTTGATGTGTTTAGAATGTGTTAGCTTAAGTATTTTTTCTTTATGAAATTTCACAAACCAGTTAGCATTCAATGGCATGGCAAAGCCAACTATGAGGTATTACAGAAATATACCAAAATTCTATTTAAAGAAAGAGTGTGTCTTGGAAGACCCTAAGGGGACCAATACCAACCATATACCTCATCCCTTAAAAAGCAATTATGTGCATACACTTTAAAATGGTTAATTTTGTGTTATATAAATTTCAGCTCAATTTCTTAAAAAGCAATTGTGCAAGGTGTTAAGTCCATCTAAACAACTTGACAATGATGCTTCTGCATTCACATGGGGGGCAGCTGCAATGATCACATTCAGCCAGAGAACCTTCAATTTACAGCTTTGAGCAACAGATCTCAGAAATCTTCACATCCTATTTTCTTGTTCATGTAGGGCTGATAGTTTTGGGGCTAATGTCTTCTCAATAATGAAATTAATAGGAAGTTAGTACTGATATTATTATTCATTAACAAAGGAAAAACCTTATGGTGGAGAGATTGTTTCTTACTGCAGCATATTTGTACTTGAATTGTAGTTTTAATATAAAATGTATCCCAAGTCCATGAGGTAACAAATTCTTCTCTAAAAGTACAAGCTAGAATCATGTTTTATAAAGGATGTGCTTTTCAGTATATTCTATTCAACAGATAATTAATAGGACCAAACTAAGTTCTCCCAAGTAATTTTTTTCTAATACATATAATGAAAATAGTAGCCCTTCTGTTATATTTTGTTGGAAAAGCCTTAGTAGAATGGATGATACATAGGCAAGTTTAACTTTCACTTTGATTTGCAGATGGAATTTAAAATAAAATTAACTTTATATAAAATTGATGCCTCTGCACAAAATTTCTGTTTTCAAAGAAGAAAAAAAAGCTCTGAAATAGCAAACCATGGCAATTGTTGACATGAATGAGCAAAATCTGAGTAGAAAATTTTTAAGCCTCGCTGGAATATATAACACCTATTCCAGAAAGAATGAGCCATATTAGAATACTTGTCTTTTCTCAATTTACCCAAGCTCCATTCTGGCTCAACAAATGTGCACTGAGCACTTTCCTTGCAACAAGCAGAGTGCTACAAGTGGGGAAACTGTCAAAAATGAGCCAAGGTCCCCTGTTTCCAGTGATCTGGAAAGCAGCATCAGCTAGGATAGTACCAGCCAGGCAAAAAGATCAAGGGTGTTAGGATGTGTCAAGGCCGGTACAGCCTAAGTGGAATGAAAGGTGAGGAGGATCCAGGCATGGGGGAGACAAAGCAGAGATTCAAGATAAGGGAAATGAAAATGTAAGGACCCTAAGACAAAGTCAGTCTACAGCACCTTATCTTTCCGTTGACCATAGTGTGATAATGGCTGGTGGGAAGGTAGCATGAGATGTAGCTGAAAAGCAAGAAGCAGCCAGACACCACAGGGCCTGTTGGCCATGGTAGTAAGTATCTGCATTTTTATTATAATTTCAACAGGAAGACACTGAGGGCCTTAATTCAGGATGCTCAATTTGCTTTAAATCCAGTCCTATAATTCCATCCTTGCATGGCGTAAACAAAAAATTTACATACCAAAATTGCCCATGGATCTTAGTCATCATTTCAAGTACACCACTGTCTCAGCACAGCAGTAGGATAAACTCAAGACCTGATGAAGGATTCAGGAAGATGACAGCTCACTGATCAAATATGAACATGTTTGCTGCAGTTACTGTAGATGGTGCAGGAACTGCTACCCACATAGCCTGACTGAACCTTAGATACAGAAGACTTTTCTTCAATGTTGACTGGCAGGGCTACTAAGGTGGAACTTTCAAACTAAACCTGCCATTTCACACTTCCAAACTATATAAATATTCCATTACACATATGCTGCAGTATTAATGCTATGCCACACAGAGGCACTTTGGAAATAATCAAAATAGGCAATCAAGATGGCAACAAATCCCTGGAGAAGAGAGAATTACTAAGCCACAAAGATAAAAGACATTTCACCAGCCATGAATTTCAAACTTCCCTCTCAAGTTTCTTTCTCAGTAAAGCTTTTAAACTATATCTATAGCTGAATCGGAGATAAGCAAGTCAATAAAATATTGACATTCAGAAGGTTTGTTAAAACCCAAGGTTATGGTCACACCAATCCAACCTGGGTCCATGACTCTGGGAAGAATATACAACCAAATAGATACAAAGAGTTAAGCATCATTTGATAGACCACCAGTGGATACATATTCAAACATATTCATTTCATCCCTATCAAAAGGATGAAATATAGTCCTGCATATATTCTATTTACCAAAATAACCAACCCTATAAATGTAATCCATTTTTTATAAATTGAAAACAATCTTTGGACCAGCCTGACAAAATCAATACACTCCCACATCTAAACTTTCTCAAACCTGAGGTTGAACACTGCTTCAACCATTTACAGATGAGACTCAATCCAACTTTCCCCCTTTAACAAAATCAATCCAAATTAAACATGGAAATGGTTTTTAAATGAACAACACCAATGAAGAGAAGATAATGAAGGCTATGAGGGGAGGAAGCCCCACTTTTGTTGACATTACAAATCCTCTGGCCCCTTACAACTAAAAGTGAGCAATGTGGGCAAAGTTCTCTACCCCTGTAGGAAGAGAGAGAATGTACTCAGAGCAGCACCCATGGTTGGTAATTTGTGTGTGTGTGTGTGTGTGTGTGTGTGTGTGTGTGTGTTGTATATTGGAGGGGAGAGGGGTGATGGAGAGAGTCCCATCATAGATGGGCTAAAAAGAGATTGACTAAGAGATGCCATTCTGTCATCAATCCAGAAAAGCTTTATCTTCTTAAAAGAAATTGAAACTTTCGGCCAAGGTTGGGGCATAGGTAGACACACTGTGTCTCCTTCACAACCAGAAGAAATTTACATCTCCTCCAAACTAAGTAAAAATAATGCAGAAATTTCAGAAAACTGCACTACATAGAAGTGCAACAAATGAAGAAGTAAAGAAATACTCAGCCAGACAGGTAGGAGGGGTGGAGCCAGGGAGGAGAGTAGCATCAGTACCACTAGAGCTGAGGCCAAAGTGAAAAGTGCAGTCATACATTTAAATCTGGGAAACAACCGTGGGGCCAGACTGCACAGCCTATGATTCCAGCGCTGGGAAAAAGAGCCATATTGCTTCTGAATGTGAAAACCAGTGTGGGTTGGGGTAGAGGAAGAAACTGCTGGCCTCAAGGAACAAGCCGTATTGTTCCTTCTCAGACCCCTCCCCCACATATAGCTCCACAATGTGGTGAAACAGATGAATTCCTAAGGGTCTGCCGCTTACACTGTAGCAAGCAAGTGTGAAAGAACTACGAAAGACACAGAGGCAAACACGCAAAGTTGTCAAACTGAGGAAGCAGACAAGTATGGCCCAAAAGAGGGAGCAGATCAAGGTGCCAGTGGGAGAATTGAATGATGAAGTGATGGCCAACCTAATGGCTAAGGAGACAGCCAATGCAACAGATGCAGAGTTCAAAATGCTGGTGATCAAGATGCTCATAGGCTTGACAGATATGCTTAAATACAACAAGCACAGAAAGGAAAAAGTAAAGGCTAGGCTATGTGAAATGAAGAAAAATCCACACAAAACCAAGGGTGAAGGGAAGGAAACCAGGGTTCAAATAAATTATTTGGAATATAACGAAGAAAGAAATAATTAACCAATACAAAAATGAGGAAACACGAATTGAAAACACACACACGCACACACACACACACACAAGAGGCTTAGGAATCTCTGGGACGATGTTAAGCATCCCAGAGGGACACTTAAATCTGAATCATAGGGGTGCCAGGAGAAGAAGAGGAAGAGCAAGAAATTGAAATTGAAAAAATAATAAAGGAAAACTTCCTTAATTTAGTAAAGGAAATAGACCTACAAGTCCAGGAAGCACAGAGAGTTCCAAACAAGCTAGACCCAAGGAGAGCCACACCAAGACACATCATAAGTAAAATGCCAAAGGTTAAAGATAGAGAGGGGATCTAGGAAGCAGCAAGAGAAAAAAAGAAACTTGCCTACAAAGGGATTCCTCTAAGACTATCCCCTGATTTCTCTAAAGAAACTTTTCAGGCAAGAAGTATTCAAAGTGATAAAAAGCAAAGACCTATAACCAAGATTATTCTTTCCAGCAAAGCTATCATTCAGAATGAAAGGCCAGATAAAGTGCTTCCCAGGCAAGGTAAAGCTAAAGGAGTTCATCATCACCAAGCCATAATATATGAAATGTTAAAGGAACTTAAGAAAAGGAGGCTCAAAATTATGAACAACAAAAAGATAATAAACTCACAATTGCAAAAAACAAAAACAAAAAAAAAAAAAAAGCAAAAAACAAAAACTAAGCAGTCAACCAGAGAGGGAAAAGAATCAAAGATATGGGAAACATTTGGAGGAGTGTCAGCTGGGAGGGGAAAAGGGGAAGAAGTGGGGAAAGGCACAGGAATTAAGAAGCATAGTTCATGGGTGCAGACTAGACAGGGAGATGTTAAGAATAGTACAGGAAAAGGTAAAGCCAAAGAACTAATATGCATGACCCATGGTTATGAACTAAAGGGCATGCGATTGCTGGAAGGAAGGGGTGCTGGGCAGAGAGAAGCAAAGGGAAAAGAAATTGGGACAAACATAACAGCATAATCAATCAATCAATCAATTTGAGAAGAAATGTTCAATCAATTACTTCTTCTAATTAGAGCTTCAGTAAACAGTGAGGTTGGCAAGTGGGTTATTGGTAGTGGAAAGAAAAGAAAAAAAGGAGGAAGATAAATTGAGAAAAGAGTGTGGAAATAAGAGAAGCTTGGGATTAGAGAAGGAAGAAGAGAAAAGAAAGATGAGGAAGGAAAGGAAAGAATAGACAGGAGACAGCATTCCATTCCTTGAGGAAGCTTCCACAGAGGCCTTGCCATTCTTTTCAATGAACTCTTTCCTTATTTTATCTTCTTCCCACCAGATACCAAGGTGTCTGAAGGATATCAATAAGGAGGGAGGGGGAATCCAGCCAAGTAGGGAAGAATAATATCCTATCTTCTCACCCTCTTTCTCAATGCTCGATGGACCCTGTGGTCTTAAAGGTATAAGTCAGAGGTTTCTTAAGAATTTAACAAATTGTTCCACTTTTAAAAGAACTCAGAAGATCAGACAGACCCACACACCCCAGCTTTGGTATGATAGAAATTAAATATAAAACTAGTGAATAATTTTCTCAAATATTTTTTAAAATATGTATATTTTTCTTATATATATAATATATATAATATACATATGTAATATGTATATGTCTAATATACACATATTAGATTTCTGTCCCCTGTTGTATGACAGAAATTTTTCTGCATTCATATTAATATTGCTCAGTTTCTTCCCAGTAAAGAAAGGGCAAAGAAAACATGTGCAGCTAGACATATTTCTTTTTTTTTTTTTTTTTAACTTTTTTTTTTTACAATTTTATTTCATTATTTTTAGAAAGAGGGGAAGGGAGAGAAGCAGAGAGGGAGAGAGACATCAATGTATGGTTGAGTTTCACCTTAGACATATTTCTTAACCCAATTTCTGAGGCAGGGCAGTTACTGACACACCAGAAAATGAAAACCTTCTATCTCTTTGTTTGCAGTCTGACATTTAGCACAGTGGATTACAGAGCCATCAAAAGTTTTAAGAAAACTGCTATTTGAAGCTATGTCTTTTGCCAAATTTCTGCCTTTAAAGGTGACTTGATTCACCTCCACCTGTGAATACTTCTAAGCTCCCTCTCTGCATTTAAGAGCCACTGAAAGGGCCAGATTGAGGATAAAACATTTGCTTCTTTTAGAATCATCATAGATGTGCTTTAGGAAAATAAAGATGCAAAATTAGAGAAAAAGAAAAACATCTATAGTCTTACTGAATTCCTTTGCCATGTGAGCTTTTAGGAAGACCAGATGCATTTAATAGCTACCTTCCCATGTCCCATCCATAGAGATGTGTGTAACAAACTGATGCCCAATTCTAACCTCTCAATCGGCATATAAGAGAGTGCTCACTTCATGTGTTGCATGTACCAGGTTAAAAATTCAAGATCTGCTTTTGTCAAGAAATTTTTTGAAAATCTGAATGACTCAAGCCTCTAGATCAATAGAAACACACACCATAACTGATATAACACTTGCTGAGAAGTATCTGGTGTGCTTTAAGTTGATAACATAAATAACCGTGTATGAAACAAAGCCTACTTGATGAAAAAACATTAAACTGCAGGAAATAAAATCCTAATTTTTTAAGTTCTGAACATTCTGTTTGTAGATCACATCATCATTAAAGAAAGTATGTTAAGAAGTTATTCCCCAGGATTCCACAAGCATTTTGAATCATAGTTTACAAAAGCAAAATATTGGGCTGGCCAAAAAGTTTATTTACTTTTATCCATAAGGTAGCTCTAGTAGCGCTTAGTTGTCTTTAACTCCATCTGAACCAATTTTGTTAGAGTGTGTTGTGACAGCTATCTTATCAATGTGTACTTAACAACCTTATCAAATTGGTGAATTTTTGTATAGCCATTTTAATATTCAAGATGGAATAAAAGACACAACATTATTGGCATATTGCACTTTACATTCTTTCAAGAAAGGTAAAAACACAACTGACACTCAAAAAAAGATGTGTGCAGAGAAGGTGTTGTGACTGATCGAATGTGTCAGAAGTGTTTTGTGAAGGTTACTGCTGGAGATTACTCACTGGACAGTGCTCCATGGCGGGGCAGAGCAGTTGAAGATGATAGCAGTCAAACTGAGACATTAATTGAGAACAAAGTTATACCACACAGATGATAGCTGACATACTCAAAATAACCAAAATAATAAAGCTGTTGTTGAAAAATAAAAAATGTATAGATCAATGGAGCAGAATAGAGAGCCCAGAAATAAACCAAGGACTCTATCATCAACTAATATTTGACAAAGGGGGAAGGAACATTAAATGGAGTAAAAACAGTCTCTTCAACAAATGGTGTTGGGAGAACTGGACAGCAACATGCAAAAAGATAAAACTAGACCACCAACTTACACCATACACCAAAATAAACTCAAGATGGATAAAGGATTTAAACATAAGCAGTGCCACCATAAAGGTCCTGGAGAAAAATATGGGCAGTAAACTTTTGGATATCCTACGCAGAAATATGTTTACTGATACTTCACCAAGGGCAAAGGAAATCAAAGAACAAATCAGCAAATGGGACTATATCAAATTGAAAAGTTTCTGTTCAGCTAAAGAAAACATCAGCAAAATTCAAAGGGAACCAACTGTATGGGAAAACATAATTGCCAATGATAACTCAGACAAGGGTCTGATCTCCAAAATATATAAAGAACTAATACAACTCAACACCAGGGAGACAGACAGCCCAATGACAAAATGGGCAAAGGACCTGAACAGACAACTCACTGAGGAAGATATACAAAGGGCCCAGAGGTATATGAAAGAATGCTCAACATCACTAGTCATCAGAGAGATGCAAATTAAAACCACAATGAGATACCACCTCACACCTGTCAGAATGGCAATCATCAGCAAATCAACAAACAACAAGTGTTGGCGAGGATGCAGGGCAAAGGGAACCCTCATACATTGTTGGTGGGAATGCAGGCTGGTGCAGCCACTGTGGAAAACAGTATGGGGTTTCCTTAAAAAACTAAAAATGGAACTGCCTTTTGATCCAGCAATTCCACTACTTGGACTATACCCAAAGAATCCTGAAACACCAATTCATAAGAACCTATGGACACTTATGTTCATAGCAGCACTATTTACAATAGCCTAGTGCTAGAAACAGTCTAAGTGCCCATCAGTGGAGGATTGGATCAAAAAACTTTGGTACATTTACACAATGGAATACTATATAGCAGAAAGAAAGAAGGAACTCGTACCCTTTGCAACAACATGGATGGAAGTGGAGAGTATTATGCTTAGTGAAATAAGCCAGTCAGTGAAGGACAAATACCATATGATCTCACCCATTACAGGACAATAATGAACAAAACTAACAACAAGCAAAACAGAACCAAATATATGAATACAGTGAATAGGCCTTCAGTGGTCAGGGGGAAGGAGGTTGGGGGAAGGGAGAAGACAGAGGCAAAGAAGGGGAGCAGTTTAGACAAGAACCTAGTATAAAGAAACCATGGACATGGATAACGGGTGGGATTGACTTTGGGGGGAATGGGTGGGTGGGGAGGGGGACAGAGGGGAGCAAAAAGGGGATGGATATAATACAACAACAATAAAATTAAAAAAAAAAAAAAGAAAAATTAAAAATGCATCTTTTGTTTTATGGAAGAAAACTAAACAAACTTTTTTAGCCAACCCAATACTACTATAAGACAGAACAGGAGGGAAACATTTGATTTGTAATTTAATTAATTAAACCAGGTAAGTTCAGACAATTCTTGATTTTGAGCATCATTTTTTCTCCTTACATAGCTAGAACACTTAGTAGTTTCAAGATTTATTTCAGTACCTTAACTGCTTTTGAAAAGCCCACACCATGTGGCATAGATAGTTGTAAACAGACAAATATTCTCATTTTAAATATGAAGAAACTGATTTTTAAAGACTAGTTTGCCCAAGAACACACAATAACTAATCAAGAATAGAAGCAAACTGGAACTAATGTTTTCTAATTTCCCATCATTACTTCTTTCAACCAGACACTTGACTATAACAGTTCCTTCCATCTTAAGTGTGTTCATAGGCACCCCAGGGACATGGACATCCTTGAAGACCCACCTCCCTGCCATCTATCTCTCTTAACTGCTGAATTTTCTTTTGTTCACAGTCCTTGATGTATCCCCTAAATATGGTATGATGGTTAATTTTGTGTGTCAATTTAACTAGGCTAAGTGATACCCCAGGACCTACTAAAACATTATTCCTGGTTGTATCTATGAGTGTGTTTCTGGAAGAATTAGCACTTGATTCAGTACACTGAATAAAAAATGTCTCCCTTCCCAATGTGGGTGGGCATCATCCAATCTGTTGAAGGCACAACAGAACAAAAAACCAGAGAAAGGGGGAATTGCTCCTTCTCTCTTCTTGAGCTGGGACAATCATTTCTTCCTGACCAGGGTAGCCATACTTCTGGTACTTGAGCCTGTGACTCCAGGACTTACTTCAGTTCCTCTCTGGTTTTCAGATTGGGAGTAACACCAAAGGTACCACCCCTGCTTCTCAGACCTTTGAACTCATGCTGAACTATACCACCAGATTTGGTTGTGCAGGCACATGGAAGATCATGGGACTTCTCAGCATCCACAGCCATGTAAGCCAGTTCCTATTCATTTTGCTACCACCCCTCTGGATAACTCTTATATAAATGGATCTTGTATATTTTCTTTTTATACACATTCCTCCTGATGTTCCCATCTATTTTCATGACCTCTATGTAGGTGATTTTCAAATCTTTTGGTTCTAGGCTATACCCTAAACCCCAGTATGTACATTCATTCAATGAATGTTAACTATGTTCTTAGTACAGTAAAAGGTTTCAGGGATGATGCAATGAATGGGAGAAGTTCCTGCTTTGGTGGGGCTTGCAGTCTAGCAAAGGAGAAACAATCCCTGGTGAGAAACAATTACTTTAAACTCCATAATGCCATGATTGTAGAAGATCATGGCATAAATTCTTTATGAGCATATAGATAGGCTCAGTTAGGCCATGGCTGCCAGAGGAAATGAGGTGCAAGTTTGGAAGCTAGACTTCCTCCAATATACTTTATACACTGTACTTTGAAACAATGTAAACATTTTATTTAACCATAAAACAAAATTAAACTTAAAAGCAACTCCTGAAAACAGAGGTGATCCCAAATGATTTAAAACTGGGTAATTTGAGTTTATATCCATAGCAAGATAAACCTACAGGCAAAAAGGGTTGCAAAATACTTCGGTCAAATCCCTATTTTCAGCTCAACTGTGTCTCTCCGAAATTTGAATGTTGAGGTCTTAATTTACAGAACCTCAAAATATGACTGTACTTGGAGACAGGGTCTTTAAAGAGGTAATCAAGATAAAAGGAGGTCATATGAGTAAGCCCTAGTCAACAGGACTGCTGTTATTCTAAAAAGAAGAGATGAGGACACAGACATGCATGCACAGAAACAGACCAGGTGAGGACAGGGGAAAAAGAAGAACTTGCAAGACTAGGAGAAAAGACAGGAGAAACCAAATCTGCCGTCCAGTGATCTTGGACTTCCAGCCTCCAGAACTGTGAGAAAATACATTTCTGTTACTTTAGGCCACCACCATCACCATCCTCCCCCCAGCCCCAGCCACCCCAGTCTGAG
Source organism: Noctilio leporinus (assembly GCA_004026585.1). Classification (NCBI taxonomy): domain Eukaryota; kingdom Metazoa; phylum Chordata; class Mammalia; order Chiroptera; family Noctilionidae; genus Noctilio; species Noctilio leporinus. Next base: position 211,073 of record PVIW01002291.1, read on the forward strand.
GTATTTTGTTATGGCAGCCTGAGCAAACTAATTTGGTCCCGATATTGTAGACTTCCAGAGTATGTTCCTATCATGGCCCTTACTATACTTCAATTTATTTTCAATTTTCATGTTTGTAGATTAAAGTCTATCTCCCAGGCTATAAACTGCATGAGGGCAGAAAGAGGGTGAGTCCCTTCAAAGTGTCCAGCACATAGTTGACACTAGTGATGGTTTCAAAACAACCTAAAAAGTCTTTGGCACTTTCTCCATTGAAAGTAGGGTCTGTGTTACCTCTCCTACAATGTGAGCTGTGCCAGTTTCCAGGCTGGTAGCACAGGGTCTTTCAGTTCCTCTCTCCTGGACATTCACTGTTGGGACCCAGCCACAATGCAGTGAGAAACTCAGGCCCAACAGGGGAAGGCCCCTGCTGAATATGGCTGTGACTTCTGATGGAGGCAGCTCCGCTTTGACTCAGCCAGATAGCTGAGGTCATCACTTATGTAACCCCTTGGCATGAAGCTACCTTTGTCCCAGTGTGTATTAAAATTGGGTTTGCTTTAAGCACAAGTGCACATGTGAAAGAGAAAGAGTGCACTGAGTACACAGGATGAAGCATGACAGGCAGAAAGAGAAAGAGAAAGAGAGGCAAGATATTGGGTAAGTGGAAGCACCGGCACTCTCTGTGGCCAACCTCTTCTGAGTTGAGAGCGCGCACACGTGTGTGTGTGTGTGTGTGTGTGTGTGTGTAAGCTCGCACTCTCCTCAGCCACCCTGCTGCTTTAATAAAGCATGGAAAACCTCTCATCAGCTCCACGCAAGTTCTTCTTCGCCACTGGACCAAATCCCTCCCCGCTATATAGAAGTCTCAGACAGACATCCTCGGACCCAACAAGGGCCCATGGTGAGGCCATGAGCACATACATGCTTGGGCCAAGAGTTTCAGCAGCTGCACCACACCACATGTGTGAATCAGGGTGCCCTCGGGAAGAACCCAGACATAGCAACTCTCTGAAATGAAACCACGTAAGAGACCAGAAACAAGAACTAACTGCCCCTGAATAGAAGAGATAATAATAAAAGTGTTGTAAGCCACATGTTTTGGGATGGTTTGTTATGTAGCAATATATTATATATCTAAACACCACTCTAAAAATATCTGCTCAATGAAATTCTTTCTGGGACATTTCTACAAATTTTGTGCATAAGTGCTTTTGGCTGTCTCTGGGAACCTTAGCAGGGATCCTTAGAATACCATTCTACCTCTATTCTCTCACTGTTGACTCCCCAACTAAAAATGCATTCAGGAAAGTCAAAGTTACAGAATTAATCCTATTAACTCCTAACCCCTAACATAGGCAACTTTATTAAAAATGCAATTAAGTAGAGAAAGCTTTACAGACAAAAACAGCCATTCAGGACCCATTCCTTCCACCTACGAGCCAGTTTCTGTCCACTGTCATTGGCAGCAGACCTTACTGTTTGTGGTCATAAAGGGTTTCATTCATTACTTGGTAATGCAGTATCTTCACCCTATCTAATGCTTCCTCTCCCTGCCACACCAGCTCTATTAAAGCTGCAACCATCACCATGGAAACTACCTAGGAAAAAATTCATCACTCTTGGTCAAACCCCCTATGTTGTCACCAACAGGGAGCTCTAGAGAGAAAGGCTAGTAGTTAAGAAAAAAATGGTTATTTTTTAGTCTGAGAGGCACCCATTGTTCTTTTGAGTCGGGCGGGAGGGACGCTGTTTACTCCCAAGAGAGAGTAAAACTGACTTCCAAGATAATGTTAACTTCTTGCCTTATGGGAACTCCTAATCCATACAAAACCCTAAGACCCAAAGGCGTTTGAGCATTGGGTTGATTTCCATACTAATTAAAGAGGGCAGAGATTAATAATAGTTGGGTACAAGGCTTCAGAGCCAGACAGACCTCTGTTTAAGTCCTGATTCCATTACTCAGTTCCTGGGAAAATCCATTCAACAAATGTTTTTCATGCATCTAATAGGTCATAGGCACTCTGCTAAACACTGAGAAAACCCTCAAGTTCAAAACAGACACAGTCTCAAATTATGTATCTTACGCCTCACACATACCACCAGGTAGTAATCTAGCTGTAGGAAAAGAAAAGGTGAACAAAATAAAGTCTTTGCCTTTGAAGAGCTTTCATTTCAGTGGTGGCAACAGAGAAGACAATTTAAATAACATGATATATCATGACAGAAACCATGAAAGAGATATACAAGTGGCTATAAACAGAAAATAATGGAAAGAGTCTCATTTTAGGGCAGTGGTCCGAACAAGCAATGTTGTTTACACTCTTTAGGTCCTAGTTTGCCTGCTATAAAGTGGCATACTTCCACACTGCCACTGCATTGTTGCAAGCTGACTCATGCAGAGCATATGCACTATTCTTGATGTGCAGTAAATGGCAGGTGAAGTTACTGATATGACCTATGAAAGAACTTGTAAGTAGAATAAAATTCCAGATCTTAATAGTGTCCTTCAAGGACCACCAGTGACCCTTAATTTACTTTTCTACAGGTAAGTTTTGAGTCACTTCCTTCCTGACAGGGTAATCTCTTTCAATATTTTGTAGGTCCAATCATCATGAAATACACCATATAACACCAATCTAAATCATTCAAATTTCTGTTTACGATTACCCTGGGCCTGGAAGCATTTTTTGTTCCTTACCGCTTGTGATTATAGACATTATGATGTTGTATTTTCCCACAAAGTCGGAAAGAGCTGTGACCATAGACACAGCTTTAGAATCAGCACACAGGATGGTGAACAAGATAAAAGATGATGAGAGAGAAATGGGGTGAGGAGGGGTGAGAGGGAGAGCCAAAGAATCATAAAAACTAAGATAAGAGGTTGGCAAATTTGCAACTATGATATAGTGCACAGATGTGCTTTTAAAATGGAGACTTATCTGGAAAGGAAAATACCTCAAACAAGTAAGTTTTAATCAGCAATGCTTTGCAAAAGGCACTTTGTCAAGGACATAGCACTTTTATCAGATGATGTTATGTAACCCAAATCAAAGTAAAAAGTGCCCAGGCAGCAGTTATCATTTTTGCCAGGTCATAAAAGATTTCTTGGTACCCTTGTACTATTTTCTTTCTTCTCTGGCCACCTCTTTTTTTTGTTTTTTTTTTTAAAGAGCAAAGTTGTAAGTTTAATTTGCTAACTTTTGTTATATATGACAAAAGCTCAGAATCTGAAGTGCACTTTTAATTACATGTACTGCTGGGAATTTGGAGATGCTAATTGGACCGGCATTTGTCTGTCATCTTGACCACAAAAAGCAGCCCCCTCTCCTCTCTCACTGCCACTTCTCCAAGGGTCCAAAGCACATTCCAGAGAAAGAAATGGCAGATACAGAGACTCGCACACACATGAACCACAGTTTTAGATACATATTTTGTTTGTTTAAGAAAAAAGAGTCCTGGTTGGTAGCACAGTGGATAAGGTGCTGGCCTGTGAAACCAAAGGTTGCTGGTTCAATTCCCAGCCAGGGCACATAACCAGGTCGCAAGCCAGGTCTCCAGCCAGGTCCATAGCTGGAGGCAGGTAAAAGGCAACCATACATGGATGTCTCTCTCCTTCTCAGCCTCTCCCCATTCCCCTCTCTCTGGAAATAATAAATAAAATCTTTTAAAAAAGAAATCACCTGGAGAAAAGAATCAGATTTATCACTTGTCCCAGGCACTAACCATGCTGTGAATTTATATCATGTCAAAGATAACTGCATCGATGAAATATTTATGTGCACTCATTAGAGGCAAACATTCCATTTTTATAACCAAGACTTTGTGCTGCTTAAGTGAAAAAGCAGGAAAAGTTCAGGTTGTAGAATTTGCCCTACCTTGGATTTGTAAATTTTGTAAACTAATATCAGGGCAGCTCCCATTGGCTGAGATATCCTTCAGGCAACCAGAGGTGCTGGAAGCAGTTTGTGAGAGTAGAGCTTTCAAAAAGTTCCATGTTCCAATTAAGTGTATGTGAGATGCAGGTTTCTGTTTTCTGATGCCTGCAAAAAAAACCCTAAAAATCGAATTCCAAGAGAGCATGTGCTGAACTAAAGCATTTAGGGTCCCCTGGACTATTTTAGACCAAAGGCGTCCTCTGGTTTTCACCATCAGTGCACTGGAACGGACGCTGCCTACCCAGCAGTGCACGGTGCCAAGTCAGGGGCTGAACCAGCCTGAGATCTGGGAGGGTTTCTGAGGGCAAGAAAGGCATAGTAGAAATAGCTGGATATGCTGCAGGCCAGTGAACTGTAATCCCAAAGGGATTAGTGCCATCTCCATGTTAGAAAACCCAGTCTCCAAAACACACAAGGCAGAAACACAATACATTTCATATTGAGAAACTGATCTGAGAAAGAAAATAAAAATAATAATTTCTTTACTCAGGATTGATTTAGCAGCCATCTGCCTCAATATGCAACACACAGAAAACAAAAGGACCGGAGAGGAGCAATTAGGCCAGCACAGAAACAAGCTACCTTATTTCATAGAGTGGAGGGAACAGCGGAGAACTGCAGTTGTTTCTTACTACCTGACTTTGAAATCCCCAGCTCTTTAAAATCACCTAATTGCTTATCTTTGCAGGGAATATTTACTTTCTTTTTCTGCATTCTCTCTCCCAGGGCCCTGCCTAAAATTTATGTGGTAGAGCTTCTAATAATTCTCCTTCTGGGACTCAAGACAAATGGAAAGAATAAACCCACAGCAATGAGTCCACAAGGAACATTGTGTACCAGGCTTCCTGATGGGGGATGGAAGAATTGGGGAGTGGGGATCTGATTCTAAAAACTGTAGCATGATTGAGAAAGAGGTTCTGAATACTAAGTCTCAAACATCTTATTGTTAACTCTTGGCTGTAGTAACTGAAAGCCAAGTGAAACTTGTTCAAGAAAACATAAACTTAGTATATACAGCTGACAGGAGAATGGCCTCCAAAAGTGTTCATGCCCTACTCCCTGAATTTGTGAATATGTCACCTTACATGGTGATTTTGCAGAGAACCTCAAGATGGGGAGATGATTCTGAATTATCTAGATGGCCTGATATAATCACATAAATCCCTAAAAGAGGAGAACCTTTCCTGGCTTTAGTCACATATATGATGACAGAAGCAGGGTCACACAGAGGGCAGAGACAGAAAATTAATATAGCACAAGTAGCTAAGAAGTTAGAGTATTATCTTCAAATCCAATGAGATCTGATTGTTTCAATCAGTAGTTCTCAACTACAGACCATTTTGTCCATCACAGGACATTTGGCAATGCCTGGAAACATGTCTGGTTATCATGTCTGGTGCCATGGAGATGATGCTATTGGCATCTAGTAGGTAGAGGCCAGGGATGTTGCTAAGCATCTTACATTGCACAAGGCGCCCCACTACAACAAAGAATTATCTAGCCCCAAATGTCAATTGTGCTCTGTCCTGAATAAGGTAATGCTGACAACTTTTCTCTACATATCTTGGCTTTGCTTAGCTTTATTCAACAGCTTCAAGTAACAACTTTCAATCTCAGAAATCCCTTCTCTGATAGGTCTGGGAGAAGTACTTCTATTACATTCTCTGCAAAGCATAGGCCTAAGTAATGAGTCTTGACTTCAAATTTCTTCATGTTTTCATAACTCGAGTATAAATAGTCAAAGTAGCCTGTGATCAAGGATACAGATTTCTGTGCACATACTGAGGTCAAACCATTATGGGGTTCACATATAAACATGGTAGATGAACTTGGAAATTAACAGAGCACTAAGAAGAACAACATAAAAAAGTAAAATCTTTTTAACATGAATCTCCCAAAAACAACATTTTGGGATTCACGTTTCCCAGTTCAGGTATCACTAGGCATCCTTCACAGACTTTCACCTGTTCCTTCAGCCTAGACTGAAGTATTTTCCTACCTTTGTTTGTTTTCTCCTGCCTTCATCTTTTCTTCCCTCTTTTCAAAAAACACCAAGAGACACTGTATACTCTTTCTCCCTGCCCTCTCTCTGCTCCTCATCCCAGGCCATACCCTTCCTTCCACAATGTTCACCCAGGAGCACACAGCCCTACAAAAAAAGGACACAATGCAAATGCCCTCAACTGTTTCAGAAATCCTCTGAAAAATAACTTTTAAACTAACACATTATACATTCATAAGAGAAACATCAGAAAGAAGATAACTAGATACAAAGAGATCCACAAAGTGTAGAGTGCCCACGTGAAGCTAACCTGTATAAATACACTGCTATGGATTTGCTCAGACTGTACATATAGGTACACATGGATTGTATTATTTATCACATGAAACACATTCCATGTATACATACATATACATATATCTGAACTTAATACATACAACTCCATTTTTATAAAACACATTATATATAACATACATTAAATATTAGAATAAGCAATAGAATATTATGTTCTATTTTATCTTACACTACACACTGTGAATACTGTTCTATTCCAATTAATATTAATCTATAACATTATTAATACATAGTATTTAATTAAAGATGTACCATAATTTACCTACTCACCTTTTATTCTTACACATTTAGTTTTTGGCTAATTTTATGATTTTAGTATCAACTTTTTAAATGTTTCTCTTCAGATAGCAAGGCTAAGTGCAGCTTCTTAACTTCCTATAATTTACTCAGTTTTCCTTAAGATTTTTTCCTTTTCCATCCCCCACCCCATGGCTGAGAAGTATTAATTTATTGTAAACAGTATTTCAATTTCTTATGGTCTAAATGAGGTCCTTGAGTAAAACCATTGAATGTAATTCCCCCAAAGGCAGAGATTTTTCCAGTTTTATTTACTTATGTATCTCCAGTATGAAGAGCAGTGCCTGGTGCAGGAATATGTTTTAAAAGAAAGGCTCCATCTCATTCATGAGAATGTAAACTGTATGCCCTCCATTTTCCTCTGACCCCTGCTAATGCCCAGGAAGACAGCTTGGTGTGGGGCAGGCTTACCCAACCTTGGAGCAGCAAGGAGGAGGGCCTGTGCTAGTCTCTGAGTTCTCTGTTCTCTGCCATGAAGCATCTCAGCTCCCCAGGTTTACCTACAACTGGACACTGAATTCGCCCCCAGAAGACAAGCATTTCTCTCCAAGCACAGGCTGAGTCCTGTGTCCTCCTTTCCCAACTGCATCCTATCTAAACGGCCACATTCTGCTGAACTATCTGGGCCTTGGTCCTACCTTCCAGCCCCTGGCCAGCCTACTTAGGCTGTACCCTCCAGGCTGCTATCTCATGCTCCCTTACTCTCCCCTATGACAAAGCCTATGTTTTTTCCCCCAGAACCTATACATTCCCACCCCCACCTCCAAAGGAACATGTCAACTTCTCTTTCATACCAGGTAGGAGCCCAGGGTGCTCAGGACTGACAGGATCTCTCAGGCCTTCTCTGCCTAAACCCACCATACAGTTCTTGCCATACTTCCACCAACCTGCCTCCATGAAGCAACACTACATTGTAGTCCTTCTAGGGTTCCAAGGGCAGTGAGGCCAAAAATACTATCATCACTTTCAGCTAAGATGTCCATCAGCACCCCAAAACACAATCATTGGAATTCTGACTTTGGAGAGAGAATAAATCATAAATATATTAAATGACCTCTCCTTTCCCACTTTCACAGGGACTGGAGGGTTCAGCTCCTCTCATTCTACATCTTTTGTGGCAGGGGTTTCCCCATAATTTACATCTGTGAGTGAAGGGGGTGCTACTGATAATAGCCCAGGACAATGAGCATGAACTGAGCCATTCTACTAGGCAAGCTGGTAAGTATGGTTACCCTAATTTTATTGAACCTGACGCTCAAGCCCATTAGTCCTAGTTCTTGACAATGATCATGGAGGCTTACAGGATTCAGAAAATATTACTTTGGCCAAAAGTTGAACACTAATTCTTCCTTTCTGCTCTAAAAATTGTCATCTCTTGAGGCAAATGGATGCCTCTGAATGATGAGGAAGGTGGTCCCATGCACAGAAATATAGGAGAAAAAAACATTAATGTACTCAAAATGATTCACTCTCTATTGATGTTTTCCAAACAATGTAGCAAAGGCCACTCATGGAATTAAATCATGGGCTCCATGATGTTCTTATGTTTTTATTAAAGAACTGGGCTTGATAATTACTAAAGAGGCTTATGAGGAGAAAAAACATGCTGGAAGCCTACTGAACAACTTAATTTCCTACTTACATAGTGTTTCTCAACTCTGTCATGCTGTTTCTTTTTCCTGGAATGCCCTCCTACCATCCACTCCACCCATCCATGGTGAAGCCTTTACTGACTGTCCTCCACCCTCCACCCCTAATCTCCCTGCTCCCTTATAGACTTCTCCTATGTTACTGTGCATGAAAGTATTTCCCACAAGTTTAGAATTCATCAACCAAGCTGTGCAACAGAGGTAGGTAGAGTATTACCAATTTGCAGATTAGGAAACTGAATTTAGTAAACTGTTGTACAAGTATTCTCACCAAGGTTTACTCAACACTGTCTACTTCATCTGGTCTTTTCATTATTTCTGATTTTTAAAGATTAAATGACCTATTGAATATGAAAGCTCTTCAAAACACTTGAGGACTGAACAAATATGACACTTATTTTAGGTCCATGTTTTGCTTTGTTTTTTTAACTAGGATGTTAAAATCTTAGATAATAAAGACGACATTTTATCTAAATTCCAAAACATTAACATGACGTTAAAAGCCTCAAGAAATTCTTAATAAATTATTAGCAGAAGTCTCACATGAGCAAACACAATTCAGCTCCTCAGATGGGCACATTTCTGGAAACAACAGCATCACCATGTGAGTTTCCTGCCACTTTTGCATCTAGAATTAGATGGGGCTGCAGGGGCAGCTGGGTGGTATCTTTGCCTTTATACATGCAGGAAGCAGGTATCCATTGTTTTTAAGGAAGGCTGAATGAGAATTTGGAGCCCCAAGATCCCCGAGCTGGGATGATGATTATTAGAATTTCCCTGATGGACTGAGGTTGACTGTGATCACAAATCAGAAAAGAATGTCAGGGATGCCCAAATGAAAAACTACCTTAGAGCTTGGACCAGTGACCAATGTTCAACAAAACCTAGATTCACTGAAAATAGGAACAAGAGTAATTCTGATAACTAAAATGCACATCATAATCACAGTTTTGGTGGAAAACTTAAGCTAAAATGAGAGTAATAAAATCTTAAATCACATAAGAGGGCCTCACTAGAGCTTCAAGTATTTTACCTTCAGTGAGCTGCAGTATGTCAGAGAACTTTGTATGCAAATTAGTGTTTTAGGGTTAGAAAAAGTGATAATTTGCTAGGTGTACCTATGAATATATATATTAAAAATCACATCACTTGCAGATACACCATTATTTCAAACAAAGCAATTTGAATACTTCAAGCAAAGGACTGACAATTATTGTCTGTACAGACAGCTTTAATAGCCTGAACACTGTGAATCTTAAATAAGACAATACAGGCCCTGGCTTGTGTGTGGCTCAGTGGATTGGGCACTGGCCTGCAAACCCAAGTGTCACTAGTTCAATTCCCAGTCAGGACACGTACTCAGGTTGCAAGCCAAGTCCCCAGTCAGGTCCCCAGCTGGAGGCAGGTGAAAGGCAACCATACTTTCATGGATGCTTCTCTCCCTTTCTTCCTTCCTCCCTTTCCCTCTCTCTAAAAATAATGAATAAAATCTTTAAAAAAAGACAATAACACATATTAGAGGTTTCTTCCACTGCAACTAGGCTTTATAAAAGCACACATGTTTGTACATAAACTCACATTGTCCTGTCAAAATTATGATGTAGTGGTGGAGCGAGATACTAAGAAAAGTGTTACCATAGCAACAAAAAAAATCGCCACCACACTGGAGATGTCTGAGTGATTCTGTCTCATCTGTAAGGTTCTTGCCAGATGACTTGCTCAAGTTATTTGCCAGCAGTCCCAAGGATAGTCCTTTAGACACAGGACTCTGATTGTTCTGAATCACCTGAATATGGTCATAGTTAGAAAGTCTTTGGGTAGGTAATTTACCATGTACCTGGCTCAGAAGATCAATCAGTACTGCCACAGGAGTGCATGTATGCTACCTGAGAGGAAGAATTTTTCCTTATTTTTGTTCTTTGCTGAATCTTCACTATCTAGGATAATGTATGCCACATACTAGGTTAAATATTTCTTAAATAGATCATCACTATGAAAAACACAACACTTATGAAAACCACAGCTCAAATCTCCATACTGTATTTTAAAATCTCAAGGCCCAGAATTTGGGTCAAAGAACTCAGTTTTCTAATCTATGGGGGAAAATAACCTCCAAATAAGATTCCAATGTAACATAGATTGATACTGTATCCCTTCCAATTATCATGAAGTCATTCAACTGAGACAATAGTTCACATGATTAGGTATGTGAACTCTAGACCCACCATGCCTGGGCTTGAAACCAGGCCCTCTCATGATCTGATCTTGAAGAGATAAACTTCTTAGTGCCCCCATGTCTCCATGTGAGAACAGAGAGAGTAACAGGACCTACCTCAATGGTAGCTATTATAATTGAGGTTATACCATGGATAAAAAGATGAATAAACATCCAAAGTTTTTATTATAGCACCACCCAAGATAGTGTTATGCATCTTGTATGTGCCCTATCATCTCAAGTCAGCAAAAGCTGGCGCAGAAGTCCTGACACTTGTAAAGTGGATTTCAAACTCCACCAAATCTTTGAAGATCATACCATGATGATTACATTTGTATCATTAGCTATTCTGAAACAAAGGTTGAAAGCAAACATGGAGGCTAGTGTTTGGACCCTCTGGCATAGCATGGCAAAGGAGGAATACAGGGGACTTAAGTGAGACAAGCTAAAGGAGTGGAAAGATAGGAATTAGTGGATCCTTCACTCTGCACCAATCCTAGAATGCATGGCAGCACACTTTGTTCCAACATTTTTAAATGGGTGTAGCAAAGCCTTAGCTGATGATCATACACAAGTGATCTAGCACTTAGATTTTCAACTCTCCACGGCGGTTGCTCCAACATTAGAAAAGTCTATGTGTAACTGGAAATATGTGGGAATTTGTCTCAAAAATCTTGATTCCAGGTAATTTAATTAGTAATACAAAAAAGGAAAAGAGAATGTATATTTAAAGAGTTCAGAAACTAGTTGCTTTTCAAATATTTTCTGAAGCCAGTGTAGTGGGGGAAAGTGATTTATATGAACAGATTCTTGGCAAACACAGTATAGTACAGAAATAAAAAATTATGCAAAGGCTTGTTGAGATTAAGTGAATTACTGCAGCATATGAATCAGTCTTTTTTAAAGAAGCTATACAGTATAAAACAGACACAGCCTTGATATTGATTAGATTTACACTTCCATCTTTTTTAAACTATGCCACCTGGAGAATAAAAGAAATAATTCAATGCTTTTTATATAAAACACCTTAGCTTAATATTTCACAATCAGAATCCTTGCTTTTGGATTAAATCATACCCAAACAGGAGCCTGGGAGAAAAGAATATTCAGTGTGTGGGACGCTAGCCATTCAATCTGGTAAAGACGTTGAATCTTGACATTAGGTAACTATTGCAATATACATTCTCCTACAACTGGGAAGTGGATTTAGAAATGCTACCAAATCTTTGATAATCTGACCCTAAGGCAGTTGTAAATTGCCATGTTTTCTTTTAAGGGCACCAAGTTTCTGTAGCTTTCAAATTATAGAAGTCCTGAATAATGCAATTCTCAGCTCACAGATGATATCTCAAACAGAGACAGAATGAGCTTTCTATAACATTAATGTGAAAGAAAGCATAAATTCTACGCTTTCACATTATCCACAAGTGGGCTATAAAGCACAACTCCTCAACCAGGGTTTCTGGAAAACCTGATGCTCCCAGCCCTCAGGATCCCAGGTGGACACTGCAGCAGCTGAAGGCCTCAGGATTTTCTCATCCTATGTGCATCTTGTTGGGGTTCTAAATTTCTCCACAGGACCATGCAGATAGCACCACTGTCTACTTCAGCCATGACATGCAAAGGGTGGAAGGCACACTGAGAGAACATAGTTCCACACAATGTTAACAGGAGTTTGGAAGAAAAGAAAATACATGGGGATAGAGGGGCTTCTGTGGTCAAATAATGTAAATTTTGAGAAACAAGCAATAGAGATTTTGTCACTGAGAAATTTTAAAAAGTTCTTTAACATGCTAATGGCATCTATAAAGGAATACAATGCCGCTGTATTTCACCAACTTAATTGACAGAACACTCTTTTTCATGAAGTCTCATTGGGATTAACGGTGCACAGAACAGTTTGGGAATGGCTGCTGTAAGCATTTAACTTGTGTTACCTGACCAAGGAAGGGGCTTTAATAAGCACTTGAGTTACATTTACATTTTTATTTTAAAAATAGACCTAGGTCTCTTGCTGCAGCAGCACCAGTAGGAGTCAGTAACTCAGTGTGGACCAAGGCCAAGGATTGCATTAAGAAAATCGCAGACAAGCTGGACATGGGGGAAATCACCAGCTTCAATAATGCCAAGCTGGCAAAGACAGAGATGCAGGAGAAGAACACCCTGCCGACCAAAGAGACCACTGAACAGGAGCAGCGGAGTGAAATTTCCTAAGGATCTGGAGGATTCCCCACCCCCGTCATCTTTGGGACCCCAGTCGTTTGATGTGGGGGAAAAGCTGCCTGCAAGATGGACACAAGCAACAAACTGCACTGGGAACCCTGACACCCCACACCTCTGCCACCGGCCCATGGGTCTCTGAGGGGACCCCCCCCCAATCAAATTGCCAAATTCTCTGGTTTGCCCTGGGATATTGTAGAAAATTATTTGTATGATTAAATAATATAAACATCTCATGGCAAAAAAAAAAAAAAATCTAAAAAGAAAAGGGAAGTCATTTCAGATGGAGTTCCTAATAAGGTAGCTGTTTTATGATAGAGCAAACCGACTGTGAGCAGGATAAGAAATATTGTATTTTGACAGTCTAAATTAATTCTCCCATTTCTCTTTTAAAATACCCTAGTTATAGAGCCCTGGCTGGTGTGGCTCAGTGGATTGGCACCGGCCTGTGAACCCAAAGATCGCTGGTTCAATTCCCCACCCAGGGCACATAACCAGGTTGCAAGCCAGGACTCCAGCTAGAGACCTAGCTGGAGGCAGGTAAAAGGCAACCATACATTGATATTTCTCTTCCTTTCTTCCTCCCTCACTGCCCTTCTCTCTAAAAATAATGAATATTTTTTTAAAAATACCCTAGTTATATATGTACATTGTTTGTGTTTTCTTTCCTTTCTTTTCATTCAATGAGTATTTATAAGTGTGCATAGGTGCTCCAGGCACTGGGAAACCCATCTCCCTTGCAAATAGACAAGATGAATAAACATGGTAAGCAAGCTGGAACTTCCATTTCCACAGAGGGAAATGGACAAATAAATTCAGAAGTAAAGTTATGTTACATTTTTAAGGATGATATATCAGCCTGGGGAATGTGATAATGACAGGTAGCTACTCCAAGAAGTTGACTAGGTGCTAAGTTCAAGACCATTGAGAAAAAGACAGCAAAGCAAAGATCTGAGAAAAGAGAATTCCTTACCAGGTGCCAATGCTCTGAGATAAACATGAGCAAAGGGAAAACTGGGAACAGGCCGCTACAGCTGGAGCAGGGTCCCCCAGGACCCAGACAGGAACAGAACATTGGGCGGCACAGCCCAATGGTAGTGGACTTAGATGTTCCTCTAAGGAAATCTACTTAGCAAGTTTTAGCAGGAAAGTGCCATGCAATTATTTCCGTTGTTACAAATGGGTGCTACTGTATGAAAATAGCAGGAGAGAGGCTACAGCAATGAAATGGTGTAATTCACACCTCAACATGGTAGATACATCCTCAAAACTCAGGGTCTCAAAGCCCGAATCCTGAAAAGAGGAGTCAGACTCACTATTCACCAGCTAAGGAATGAACAGACATGTACAGATGTACTTCACCCTTTACACAGTATTGTCAGAGGAAATACAGTCATCCCAAAGAAATAATGCAAAAATATCTATATCTGACTTAATAGTACTTCCCCTAGGGTACCATTGTTCTTAACAACTTTCTTTCAAATCTTAAAACAAAACAAAACAAAACAAAAAACTTGGTGATTAAACTTACAATATTGCCTATATAAGCACAATTCCTCTCTAGTAGTACCCAAACAACTATCAAAACCAATTATGATTTATAGCAATACAGGCCTACCTAAAAAGGTCACAAGAAGTTTATAAAAACAAATTAACCATTAAGCTGAAGGAACCACAGGAGCAACAACAAAGCCCAGAGCAAGTAGAAGGAAGGAAATCATCAAGATCAGAGAAGAATTAAATAACTCAGAGATTCAAACTACAATTCGAAGAATCAACAAATCCAGGAGTTGGTTCTTTGAAAAAATAAACAAAATTGACAAGCCCTTACCCAGACTCATCAAGAAAGAGAGAGAGAGGACCCAAATACAGAATCAGAAATGACAGAGGAGAAATCACAACTGATACTTCAGAAATACAAAACATTGTAAGAAATTACTACAAACAACTCTATGACAAGAAATATGACAACCTGGATGAAATGGACATTATACATTTCTGGAAATGTATAATCTACCAAAACTGAACCCAGAAGAAGCAGAAAGCCTGAATAGACCATTAACAACTAGTAAAATTAAAGAAGTAATCCAAAATCTCCCAAAGCACAGCAGTCCCAGACCGGATGGATACACAGATGACTTTTAACAAACATTTAAAGAACTGACTCCTATCTTTCTCAACCTATACCAAAAAATCCAGGAGGAGGGAAGACTCCCAAACTCTTTCTATAAGGCCAATATTATTCTAATCCCAAAACCAGGTCAAGACACAACTAAGAAAGAAAGCTACAGGCCAATATCTCTGATGAACATAGATGCTAAGATTCTCAACAAAATATTGGCCAATCGGATTCAGCAGCATATTACAAAGATCATACACCATGATTAAGTGGGTTTCATCCCAGGGATGCAAGGATGGAACAACACTCATAAATCAAAAAATGTAATACACCACATCAACAAATTGAAAGATAAAAACCATATGATCATATCAATAGATGCTGAAAAAGCATTCAATGAAGTACAGCAACCATTTATGATAAAACCCTCAGCAAAATGGGAATAGAGGGAGCATACCTCAACATCATAAAGGCCATCTATGAGAAACCTGAAGCCAACATCATACTTAATGGACTAAAACTGAAAGCTTTCCCCCCCAAGATCAGGAACGAGATAAGGTTGTCCACTTTCTCCACTTCTGTTCAACATTGTATTGGAAGTTCTAGCCATAGCCATCAGAGAAGTAAAAGGAATCAAAGGTATCCAAATTGGAAAGGAGGAAGTCAAACTGTCATAATTTGCAGATGATATGATAGTGTACATACAAAATCCGATAAGCTCCACCAAAAACTTACTCGACCTAATAAGCATATTTAGCAAAATAGCTGGATATAAAGTCAATATCCAGAAATAAAAACATTTTTCTATACCAATAATGAAACAACAGAAATAGAAGCGAAAATAAAAATCCCATTTACCATAGCAACAAGAAAAATAAAGTACCTAGGAATCAACTTAACTAAGGAGGTCAAAGACCTGTACTCAGAAAACTACAGAACAATGAAGAAAGAAATCAAGGAAGATACAAATAAATGGAAGCATATATCATGTTCATGGATGGGAAGAATTAATCATTAAAATCTCCATACTACCCAAAGCAATCTACAGATTCAATGCAATCCCAATTATAATACCAATGACAGACTTCACAGAAATAGAAAAAAATACTTCAAAAATTTATATGGAGCCACAAATGCCAACGAATAGCCACAGCAATCTTGAGAAAGAAGAACAAGGTAGGAGGAATCACAATACCAGACTTCAAACAATACTACAAGGCTACTGTCATCAAAACAGCATGGTACTGGCATAAGAATAGACATATAGATCAATGGAACAGAATAGAGAGCCCAGAAATTAACCCAGGACCCTATGGTCAATTAATATTTGACAAAGGGGGAAGGATCATCTAATGGAGTAAAAACAGTCTCTTCAACAAATGGTGTTGGGAGAACTGGACAGCAACATGCAAAAAGATAAAACTAGACCACCAACTTACACCATACACCAGAATACACTCAAGATTGATAAAGGATTTAAACATAAGCAGTGCCACCATAAAGGTCCTGGAGAAAAACATAGGCAGTAAACTTTTGGATATCCTACACCAAAATATGTTGACTGATACTTCACCAAGGGCAAAGGAAATCAAAGAACAAATCAACAAATGGGACTATATCAAATTGAAAAGTTTCTGTTCAGCTAAAGAAAACATCAGCAAAATTCAAAGGGAAACAACCAATTATGGGAAAACATAATTGCCAATGATAACTCAGACAAGGGTTTGATCTCCAAAATATATAAAGAACTAATGCGACTCAACACCAGGGAGACAGACAGCCCAATGAAAAAATGGGCAAAGGACCTGAACAGACAACTCACTGAGGAAGATATAAGAAGGGCCCAGAGGCATATGAAAGAATGCTCAACATCACTAGTCATCAGAGAGATGCAAATTAAAACCACAAGAAGATACCACCTCACACCTGTCAGAATGGCAATCATCAACAAATCAACAAACAACAAGTGTTGGCAAGGATGTGGGGCAAAGGGAACCCTCGTGCACTGCTGGTGGGAATGTAGGCTGGTGCAGCCACTGTGAAAAACAGTATGGAGTTTCCTTAAAAAACTAAAAATGGAACTGCCTTTTCATCCAGCAATTCCACTACTTGGACTATACCCAAAGAATCCTGAAACACCAATTCATAAGAACCTATGTACCCCTATGTTCATAGCAGCACTATTTACAATAGCCAAGTGCTAGAAACTGCCTAAGTGCCCATCAGTGGATGATTGGATCAAAAAACTTTGGTACATTTACACAATGGAATCCTACACAGCAGAAAGAAAGAAGGAACTCGTACTCTTTGCAACAACATGGATGGAACTGGAGAGTATTATGCTTAGTGAAATAAGCCAGTCAGTGAAGGACAAATATCATATGATCTCACCCATTACAGGACAATAATGAACAAAACTAACAACAAGCAAAACAGAATCAAACATATGAATACAGTGAATAGGCCTTCAGTGGTCAGGGGGAAAGAGGTTTGGGGGAGGGGGGAGGCTCAGTCAAGGAAGGAGAGCAGCTTAGACAAGAACCTACTATAAAGGAACCATGGACATGGACAACAGGAGGGATTGA